>JANFOE010001104.1:0-102500 GCA_025667525.1 Glebionis coronaria
TTTTGGATCTTCAACCCCGCAACCCGTCAAGGCAATATTGGATTGGAGCAATCTATTGAATCCCCGCAACCCGTCAAGGTAATATTGGAACTCAATAGTCACTATAATTAACACCACACTGCCCCTCTTGGGAGTCTTGCATTATTTATTTTTTCTTTTTCTTTCTTTTTCTTTTCTTCTTTTTTTTTCTAGCCACTCATTTTTTTTCATAAGCCGCTCTTATTTTTCTTTATTCCTCACAAAGAAATTTGAAAAGAAGAAAAGGAAAAACACCCGCTAAATATGGAGCATGACATAAGTCTAGTACACATAAAACGTGCTAACTTAGAATCTTAAGACGTACTCATATCAACCATAAATGATTAGTAAAAAATGCATAAGAGATTACAAACCAATTAAAACCGTACTTGATTATTTATTAACAATTATATACATGCGAAGAAAGTAGAGATAAAGAAGAGAAGGGTTTAGCCACAAGTAATTGCCATGAAGTCTATCTAGCCCTTTTACACTTGCTTCAACTCTATCATTTCCCATTCTCCACAAATTTAAAATTTCAAATAATGAAATTGGTGGATGCTTAGCCTAATAGACCAATGAAGGTCTACATGGTTAAGGATACTAGCTAGAGAGTGCTAAAATAAGCAAACTCGGGTTGAGTCAAAATATCCATGGCGGGCCTAATATGTCAAAGAAGTCTAAACTCGTTAAAACCATGTTTTTATTATATTTTTTCCTTTTATATATTTTTGATGAAAAACAAAAGAAGAAATATATACAATGCAAATGTGTTATGCAAAATGATTGATGCAAAAATTATGAATGCATATTTTTGTTGGCCAAAGTAGATCAAAAATTTGAAAAATGTTGAAAATTCAATTTTTCATGTTATCATGCAAGACAATGACAAGTTCTAGGTAAGGTCACTTCGATAGAAGACCCCCCTACACTTAATCTAAACATTGTCCTCAATGTTTAAGAGCATGGAAGTATAAAAACTTCCCCTACACTTATGTCAATGAATAGACTTTGCTTAACCCAAGTTAAGGAAAGGACAACTATTAGTGAAATCATGTTTAAGCACAAGGTGTCAATGAAAAATCACTATAGTAACGAAGTGAACCGGATACAAGGGCCTCCTCCATAAGCTCCAAAGCATGAAATGAGTGAGCAACCCTACAAACAATCATGAAGACAAAAGAAGGTCTCCCCTACACTTATCTCCAAGTCTATTCCTTTATTTCTAACCTACAACACTCTAAACCTAGTTATACGATGCTTGAGTTAATGAGTCTCTAGCTCGACTCGTCCCTCAATGAATTAATTCATGGGGAAAATGGGGACCTCTTGGACCATTTCAACGGAAATGTCCTCCCCAAAGTAATGTTTAACACGGTGACCATTCACTTTAAAATTTGGACCATCGGTTTGGGACAACTCAAGAGTTCCATATGGAAACACTTGAGCAATAGTGAATGGACCGGACCATCTCGACTTAAGCTTGCCCGCAAAAAGCTTCAATCTTGAGTTAAAGAGGAGAACCGGCTCTCCAACTTTGAACTCACGATTCTTGATCTTAGCATCATGCAATTTCTTAGTCTTTTCCTTGTAAAGCAAAGAATTCTCATAGGCATTGGCTCTCAACTCATCCATCTCATTGAGTTGATCTTTCCTATGTGAACCGGCTTGGTTTAAATCAAAGTTAGCCCACTTGAGAGCCCAAGATGCCTTATGTTCTAACTCAAATGGGAGGTGGCACGCTTTTCCATAGACAAGCCTATAAGGTGTACAACCAATTGGTGTTTTAAAAGCCGTCCTAAACGCCCATAAAGCATCATCAAGCTTATCCGACCAAGAAGCTCGATGCTCTCCCACCGTTCTCTCTAAAATCCTCTTTAAACCCCGATTTGTGACCTCGGTTTGACCATTTGTTTGAGGGTGATACGCGGTAGAAAGTCTATGATTCACTCCATATTTCTTCATAACTCTCGTGAATTGATCATTGCAAAAGTGCGTACCACGATCACTTATGATGGCCCGAGGTACACCAAATCTAGCAAACAATTGTTTCAAAAACTTTACAACCACTCTAGCATCATTGGTAGGTAAGGCTTTAGCCTCCACCCATTTGGACACATAATCCACCGCCACAAGTATATACTTGTTTCCCTTAGAGGATGGAAAAGGTCCCATGAAATCAATGCCCCATACATCAAATATCTCACACTCTTGGATAAAATTTTGTGGCATCTCATCACGTTGTGTAATTTTTCCTTGTCTTTGACAAACATCACAAAATTTCACCATTTCTTGGGCATCTTTGTAAATGGAAGGCCAATAGTAACCCGAATCAAAGACTTTCTTGGCGGTGTAGTTAGGCCCAAAATGTCCACCCGTAGGGCCTTTATGACATGCCTCTAAAATCTTAAATGCCTCGGGCCCATCTACACACCGTCTAATGATTTGGTCCGCAAATTGCCTAAAAAGATATGGATCATCCCAAAAGTAATACTTAACTTCCTTAAGAAACTTTTTCTTTTGTTGATAAGTAAGACCCTCAATAAGCACATTGCCCACAAGATAGTTTGCTATATCCGCAAACCAAGGTGTGGCATCCTCTTGGGAAGAGATAGACATGAGCTCCTCTAGTGGAAAGGATTCATTGATTTCTTGATGTGGGAAATCTCCTTGAAAAGGATGCTCAAGTCTACTCAAATGATCCGCCGCTAAATTCTCGGCCCCTTTCTTTTCACGAATCTCTATCTTAAACTCTTGAAGCAACAAAACCCATCTCAAAAGCCGAGGCTTAGCATCTTGTTTTGTCATAAGATACTTGAGAGCGGAATGATCCGTATACACTATGGTTTTGGAGAGCACAAGATATGGTCTAAACTTCTCAAAAGCATATACTATAGCAAGCAACTCTTTTTCCGTGGTAGTGTAATGAAGTTGTGCACCGGTCATGGTTTTACTCGCATAGTGTATAGGTTGAAAATGCTTATTAACTCTTTGTCCTAAGACGGCCCCCACCGCATAATCACTAGCGTCACACATAAGCTCAAAAGGTAATTCCCAATTTGGAGAAACCAAAACGGGAGCCTTAGTTAATTTTTCCTTAAGAGTCTCAAAAGAGTCTAAACAATCTTGGTTAAAAATGAAAGGAGCCTCTTTCTCCAAGAGGTGAGTCATCGGTCTAGCTATCTTAGAAAAATCTTGTATAAAGCGCCTATAAAATCCCGCATGACCTAAGAAACTCCTCACACCTTTAACCGAGGTGGGTGGGGGAAGCTTAGCAATCACATCAATTTTAGCTCGATCAACTTCTAATCCCTTATTGGATATCTTGTGTCCTAAAACAATTCCCTCTTTCACCATAAAGTGACATTTCTCCCAATTAAGCACCAAACGTGTTTCCTCACAATGCTTAAGCATTCTCTCAAGATTGGTGAGACATGAGCTAAAGGAGTTTCCAAATACGGAAAAGTCATCCATAAAAACCTCCATGGTTTGCTCTATCATGTCATGGAAAATCGCCATCATGCACCTTTGAAACGTCCCAGGTGCATTACATAAGCCAAAAGGCATTCTCTTGTAAGCAAATGTACCGTAGGGAGAAGTGAATGTGGTCTTTTCTTGATCCTTAGGGTCAATGGGTATTTGGAAATAACCCGAAAAGCCATCAAGAAAACAATAGTACTCATTTCCCGCTAAGCGTTCAAGCATTTGATCCATAAAGGGAAGCGGGAAATGGTCTTTCCTAGTTGCCTCATTGAGTTTTCTATAATCAATGCAAACTCTCCAACCGGTCACAAGTTTCGTGGGAATAAGCTCATTGTTCTCATTAGGCACCACGGTGATTCCACCCTTCTTTGGAACACAATGAGCCTGGCTAACCCATGGAGAGTCGGAAATGGGGTAAATCATACCCGCATCTAAGAGCTTAATCACTTCCTTCTTAATAACCTCATGGATTTTTGGGTTAACTCTCCTTTGGTTTTGAATGGCGGGTTTATAGTCATCCTCCATAAGGATTTTCTGAGTACAAAAATGTGGATCAATTCCCCTTATGTCGGATATTTTCCATGCTAAAGCCTTCTTATGCTTCTTAAGAACTTCAATAAGTTTCTCTTTCTCATCCTCTTTCAACTCTTAAGCAATAATCACCGGTAATTGGTCTTTGCCCTCTAAGAAAGCATATTCTAAGTGGGATGGAAGGTCCTTAAGTTCAATGGGACGTGGACTCTCTATGGAAGTTTTTACTATGGAAGGTACCTCAATGGTAATCTCTTGTGGAATAGGAGAAGGAATAGGGTCCTCATTGAGCAACTTTTGGATCGTAAGAATATCTTCTTCCCAATTAATGGGAGAATCATCATCACCAAGAAAGTTGGACTCAAATTCCTCCAAGAGGAAATCACTCTCTCCAAAAGGTGTTAAAGAGGGAGCAATTGAGGCCACGGTTTCAACATGGGGTATCTCATCACTAGCATTCTTACAAGCATCATGAAAGTGTTCATTACACACTTCATCTAGCACATCCACAATGTTAATAGTCTAACAAGGTCTAGACTCCTTAACCTCTTGTCTATCACAAATTTTCCCTAGCTTAAACACCACTCTCTCATCTTCTACTCTCATAATTAATTCTCCTTCCGCCACATCTATCAAGGTACGACCCGTTCTCAAAAACGGTCTACCAACAATCAAAGGCACTCTAGGATCCATGTCATAATCAACCACTACAAAATCGGCCGGAAAGGTAAACTTATCCACACCTACAAACACATCTTCCGCTATACCTACGGGGTGAGCTATGGTTCGGTTGGCTAGTTCAAGAGTCATCCTAGTGGGAGTGAGCTCGGGAAGAGATAGTTGTTTCCAAACCGATAAAGGCATGAGATTTATGCTCGCCCCTAGATCCGCCAAAGCCATGCAATTTTCAACACCGGGAAAATTACAAGGTATCAAGAAGCGCCCCGGATCTCCAAGTTTTGTTGGTAAGGTTTTAAGTAACACCGCGGAACAATTTTCATTAAGGGATGTGTTGGGCAAATCAACCAATTTTTCTTTGTTTGAGAGCAAATCCTTGAACATCTTAGCAAACTTTGGCATATAAGCAAGAGCTTCCGCAAAGGATATATTGATGTTGAGTTGCTTGAACATCCTTAAGAAATTGGAGACTTGGATGTCATCCTTGTTCTTTAACTTGTCCTTTTTCAACCTTGAAGGATATGGAAGAGTAGGCTTTGGTGTAGGTGGAATAGGTGTTATGGTGGAAGATTTGTCTTTGTTAGCTTCTTCATTGGGAAGTGTGGAAGATAAAGGAGAAGTATGAGGTGGTTGAGAAGGTGTGTTTGAGTGAATAGGAGCATTTTGAGGAGGTGGAGTAGAAGTAGAAGGCTTGTCACAAGTAGGAGCACAAGTGGGTTGAACAATAGTAGGTTTAGGAGGTGAAGGATCCTTTGTTATTGTTCCACTCCTTGTTGTAATAGCATTGACATTGGCCCTAGGGTTTGTTTGTGTGTTAGAAGGTAAAGCCCCTTGTGGTCTTTGATTTATTGCCACTAAAACCCTATTGATTTGGTCATTCAACTTCTTCTCCATAGCTTGAAACTTCCTTTCATTCTCTTGATTCATTTTTTGCAAGAGATCCATTGTGTTAAACTCTTGTGGCACATGACCTTGAAAACCTTGAGGTTGGAAAGGTAAAGGTTGGGAGTTAAATCCTTGATTTGGTGGATAAAAGGTATTTGCTTGAGGTTGAAATTGATTGGGTGCCTTGTAGTTATTTCCTTGGTATGGTGGTCTTTGCCCTTGATTCCTTGGTAAAATTTGAGGAGTATTTTGTGGAATTTGGGTGGGTGGTTGGGGTGGGAAGCCGGGTGGAGCAAGGTAATTTTGGGATTTGTAAGAAAGGTTATTTGGATTGATATTAGGCTTGAAGTGTTCACGATGTTCCTCTTGGTAAGCATAGCATTCCCCTTGATACCCTTGCACCTTATCACATTGTTCATAAGAATGGGGACCTCCACAAGTAACACAAGAAATGGTGATGGCATTCACATTATTTGAGGAGTTGTTCAATGACAAGTTCTTAAAAGCTTGAAGCATCTCTAGTTGTACTTGCAAATTCTTCTCACTATCTCTATCCATCCTTTGAAAAATCTCTTGTTGAAACTTGAGGAGTCGGTTGTCACAAGGGGTTTGAGAATTGTTTTGGATAACATGAACCTTTTCTTCAAATGGATTGTTTGTTTGAACCATTGCCTTAGTCTCAATGATGTCCAAAGCCTCTTGGTAAGTCTTAAGAAGAATATTCCCTCCCGCGGAAGCATTGAGTGAATCTTGGTGGTGAGATTTAAGGCCATCATAAAAGAGGTTGATTTGATGAACTTGATCCAATCCATGATTAGGGCATCGCCTCAACAACTCACTATACTCTTCCCAAGCATCACTAAAGGATTGTCTAGGTTTTTGTTGAAAGCTCATAATTAAAGTCCTCAAAGCCATAGTCTTATGTGGAGGAAAGAACTTGTTCAAAAACTTAGTGGTGAAACCATCCCATGTGGTGATACTATCGGGTGGTTGGGTGTCTAACCAATGCTTAGCAATTCCTTCTAAGGAAAATGACACTAACATCAACCTAATCACCTCATGTGGAACCCCATTATGCTTAATGGTATTGCAAAGTGAAAGGAATCTCTTAAGGTGAGCATGAGGATCCTCATTTTGTTTACCAAAGAAAGGTGATTGTGAAACCATATTGATCATAGATGTATGTAGCTCAAATGTGTTAGCGAGAAAGTCGGGAATCTTAATGGCACTAGAATATCCATGAATGTTGGATTGCATACGTTCATACAAAGTGCGATTATCAATAGCCATGGCTTCTTGTGGTGGAGTCAAAGCACGATTCTCGTGATCGGCTTGGTGGACGATGGTGGTCTTACTCTTTCTCTTTTTCTTCCTTTTCGGATGAAGAGGTTGTACACCAATCGGTATTTGTGCACGCCCGCGAGTGAGCATGCAACTCAATACGAGGAATGAGAGAGAAGCTCTCGTGTGACTTTGAAGAGAAATGGATTATCCTCTTCGAGTTTCAATATTAAATATCCACAAGAAAATAACAATATATGTATTTACTACTTGGGTGCAAGACCCTCAATGAAGCCTTCCTTCTTAGAATACTTACAAGTGAACGGGGGGTTAGGTGGCGCGAAGCACTTAAGTACCTATTGACCCTTAGATGGCATTTTATAGCACATCGCCTTTCTATTCACTTAAATGTTCGTATTCTTCGAATTGTTGCTTATTGAGAGTATTTATCTATTCTTGCTTTATTTTGTTTGATCGATACACGTGTCAAGGACCGGAACGCCCCTCAACACGGTGTATTGCCTCGGCAATACTTATGGAAGATATGTAGATTGATTGTTCTTATACGTATACGTATTTACTTAAAATAATATATGAAAAATATTTTTGTATTTATGAGTTTTTTTAAGAGAAAATACTATATGTACATAAAAACCGAGAGAATCCAATAATATATATTTTTGGGTGCAATCTCTTAGGAAAAAGATTGCTTTTTGGATTTTTTTATATTTTTGGTCAATTCTTTAGGAAAAGAATTGTTTTGTTAATTTTTTAGGTTTTATATATTTTTATATTTTTGATTTTTTATTTGTTTTTGATTTATGATACGTAAAAATAACGTTCACAAAGTGAACGGATCCCAAAAGCCAATGAAAACCGTCAATCGATAGTCTCTCGTGTAGTCAAAGAACCGGCAGCGGCGCCATTTAATATTTCGTTTTTTAGTGTAGTTGTCTTCTCAGCTCGATTCGAATTGATATAACATTTTCTAGGAAAGACTTAATTGTTTTCGGTTAACAAAAGATTATTTGGTATTTAAGCTACTTGACAAACAAAACACTTAAAAAGGTAAAAATAGCTATATATGTAACCATACTACGCTAAAACATATTGCAATTACATCAATTAAATGCACAAGATATTAAAACGGAAAATACAAATTTAACTACAAACACAAATTTACAAAATACAAAATATTAAACTATATCTATTTAAGTAAAAATACAAATTTGATAAAATGTAAATCTAATTTTGTAAAAACTAAAAATACAATCTATATAAAATCTAAATCTACGTTCATACAATTTCTTAAAAAACGACTAACCCAAAACTGAAAAGTCTATTTAATGAGTCCACTAACTAGCCCACTAAACTAATCCAAAAACAGTTAATGAGTCTGTTACTAGTTTAACTAACCTAACGAATTTGGACTAACAGTGAAACGATTTTAACAGAATTATTTAACTGCCAGGGACCTACAGCTCTACATTTAACCTGACAACCTAACAGAACATGTAACGACCCAGATGTCACTCTAACTTTGGGTTGTGACTGTAATGAGAGCATATAAAGTGGAGGAGTAATGTTGTACTTACACAAAACTTGATAAAAGTGGAATAAACCAACAGCCTAATTTCACAGTACATTCATTCTTCCATTTTTATTTCTAGTTCTATTAACTGAGCTTTTAGTGAGCTAACTAATAAGCAGATTTTAATTCCTACAAGTTATGAAAATTAAATGTTCAACAATTCTGTATCTTTAAAACACTTATCCTATTTCCTATTGAGCAATATAGCAAGAACTCAGTATACAAAATAAAAAGAATCAACGCATTCTATCTATAACATATAGCAAGCAGTAAACAAGTACAAGTAAAATATGCAGCAACTAATTTTTACACTACAAATCACTATACAGAATCTTAACTACAAGAATCCAGAAAATTAATAAACGAGCTTGACCTGCCACATCCAGGCCAGTCCGTTGATGACGAGAAGCGCGGTGCTGAACCGGCTTATAAACCAAACACACCTCCAAGTCTGACTACACCACTATTCTGCTTGTTATCTATGGCTGGAAAGATAATATCCATCGAAACAGAAACCTGCAAGAACTGAAAATAATCCTGCAAAACTGAAACGAAAACAAGCGAAGAAAAACCAACAAGTCCTTCTAAACTGAAAACCTGCACAAACTTGATAGTTCCAAAAGCAAATAGCTGTGTCCTGCTTATTATATCAGCAGAAATCAAAACAAGCATGCCTATATCTACTGTATTCGCTGAATTGACAAAAAATGATGACAAAAACTAAACTGGTGACAAAAACTGAATTGACGTTGAAAAGCTCCTAAAACTGAGAAGCTTCTAAAACTTTAAGCTGATTAAACCGTAAACGAACTGTCAAACACTCACAATCTTACCAACTAAGAGCTAAAAAGATCAATATTAACAAGCTTAACAAACTGACGAACAGTACCGATTGAAACTTTATTTAAATCCTACAGCAACCTTCTTACTAACCGATTACTCTAACTACTAAACTCACTTGTACCATATAGGAACTGATTATAACAGATTTTTAAACTATTAAGCTATGAAACATTTCTCTTAAACAGAATATCATAGTAAAAAAAACTTTAGAAAAAGTATTGAAAAATCAACACTCTAATTAACTTGTGAAAAAGGTTCAATCAATTTTTAAGTGACTAAACAACTATGCAACCGAATCTGAAACAGCTTTTTTAACTATCTAACTGATTTCTCCATGATCATAGAAAAGATCTTAGAACATAAACTGGATTATCCAGTAACAAAGAAATGAAGAATTCGAAAGAAGTATTAAAGCTCAAAAACTTAACGAATTTCAACTGACGGTCTTAGCACAATAACGAGCAAGTAAAGGTTTATGAAACAGGAGAAGAAGCTTATTCAAGAAATAAGAAGAACTCGAACTATCATTAATGGTGGAAAAGAGAATCTCGTTACAACTGTAGAAACTGAAAGTTTAACAAACTTAACAGAAAACTGAAATGATTTAAACTGTGAAGAAAACTTATCTAAAACTACTCCTAACTACTATGTGAAATTCTACTCCTAGTCTAACCATTTGCAAATGAACTCTTCGTCTTCCTTTTATAGGCGTCGAAAGGAGGTGTTGTGACGTGTTCTATCCAATAAGGAGTGGACACGTGTAAATACGAGGATAAAGTTCTTCCATCTTCATTCCAGAATTGGGGGTTTCTTTATCCTTGAGTCTTGATCTAATTCATTGGTACCACCATGTAGAGGAGAAAAAGCTGATCATCTTTGTAGTTTATGTCTTCACTTTATTCTTCATGGATCATCCGTGATTGGAACTTGTAGGTGCGATGGTGGAATGGAGAAAACTGGTTATCTCCTTTCTCTCTCTCTTCTCGTTTGGAGAAGACACGTATTTGGGTGTTTATGTGTTTTGACCAGTTTGGTCAAATTGACCAAGTAAATAAACTTTACTTTTCATAATTTTGCATTTTAGTCCTTTCTTTTTCAATTTCTTTCCCAAAAGTGTATAAAACTTTTAAGTAAACTCTTTTTCATCCTTCATCTTAATGAAAATTGTATGTTCAGCCCTTGATCTTTGTGAATAATGGCAAGTATGGTCCTTGAAAGCATCTTTCGTCCCTTTCTTCGTCTTTTCATCAAATAAATCCATGAAAACGCATGTTTGCTCGAAAATGTATCTTCTTACCTGAAAACACATGAAACACAAATACACGCATAATTCTGATATTTTAAAGTTAAATATAAGGTATCTGACTGTGTTTTGAGTGGTTTTTGGATCATTATTGATGAGTGTTTTCACACTTATCATATATACATATATATATATATATATATATATATATATATATATATATATATAGAGTTAGGTTAACGTGGTGTACCTCTTTAAAATTGTTAAAATGAAAAGTGTTATGAACCATTAGATTTAATTAGTTAGTATTAAATGCAATTAATAATAGATGAATTGTATTAATGTAACTAATATATGGTTAAAGGATAATTAATAAATAAACCTAGAATTACTTTTCATTTAACCAATAGTATTTAATGTTTTAAACAATATTTAATTTTCTTTTAACCAAGCTTATAGATAATAACGGTTTTCTTGATACATCTTAATATTTTTTTCTTTTTTAATACATTTATATTCTTTTTAATAGGTAAACTTGATACATAAAAAAGTTTTGGTACATTATGTCTAAATAATATTCTTTACAAGTAAACAACTACATATCCAATATTTTACAAAATAATAAGATGATACATCAACAAGAAAATAGAGGTACATATCTATCAACTCATGTAAAAAATAGATACAATTCATGTCACATCCAAAATTACAAATATGATGGTACATATTTAACATTTAACTCGTACACAACCTAAATAAATAAAAAACCGTTATGTACCAATTGATGTCCGTAACTATAACTTAATATAATATACACAAAATAACTTGTCTTGAATTGTATAAATTAATAGGTGATACAACATAAGAAAAAAATTAAAACTCTGAAATAGTTACTAGCACATATTAGTAAAATATAGTTACTTTTGAAAAAAAAACGTAGTACTATTTTTTTCCAATTAATATCAAGTGTTTCAATTAAAATACAATTAATAAGTGTAATAAATATGGTTAAATTTAATCCATGAAGCCTTTTTTTATAAATTTCCTAACAAACATAGAAATGCAATTAATTAAAAATTTAATATTCTTTTAATGAGAATGATGTTATCTTAATTAAACTAGTAAATCTAAAGATCCAAATTACTTTTCATTTTAACAATTATAAGATAATACACTACTTTAACTAAAATCTATATATATATATATATATCTGTTTATATATATATATATATATATATATATATATATATATATATATATATATATATATATATATATATATATATATATATACATATATATATATATATATATATATATATATATATATATATATATATATATATATACATAAATAAATATATATATATATATATATATATATATATATTAATATATATATATATATATATATATATATATATATATATCTATGTATATATATATATATATATATATATATATATATATATATATATATATATATATATATATATATATATATATATATATATATATATATATATATATATATATATATATATATATATATATATATATATATATGTATGTATATTGTAGGTCCTCGTAATCCTTAGATTATCCTTGTGTTGAAATGATCTAAAGAGATAAAGAGATAGATGAAGAACTAGAGAGAGAAAGTAGAGAGAGGTTGGAGAGAAAATGAAAGATTAGATTAAGTGTGTGAAAATGAGAATGACCAACCCCTCCTAACATGTTAGGAGGGGGTATATATAGCCCACCCAACATGTGGGCTATATGGGCTATATGGATTACATATAGGATCACGAGCCCATTACTTGAATATATCTTTGGAGTGACCGATCCTTTAGTAAATATGTAAAAACGTATTTCTAACAATCTCCCCCAAAGGGAGGTCACTCCAAGTAACAATGTCCTAAATAGTTTATAGCTCGTGATCTATTCTAACAATGATGTGACCGAGACTTTCCTAGGAAAAACATATTTCCAACAATCTCCCCCAAAGGGAGGTCACACCATTTTACAAAATCTTAAACCTATCATACAATGCTTGAGTCTTCGATCTTGTTCTTGTGAATATGCTAATGAGATCTTTGACTCTGGTCTTGAGCATGTGTCCTTGCTTTGACCTTGTGCATTCATCACTTGTGATATTTGCCTCCTCGTGACTTCATGTTCCACATACTTATACTTTTATAAATTCTTGAAAGCTTCAGAGTTTGATACAGTGGAAGACTTGACTTTTAGACTTTCTTGAATTTGATGAAGTATTAAGTGCATATAGTATAAGCATGTGGTGACGACTTCTTCTGGATTGTACACCGCACTGCCACCTTCTTGTTACGCTGCATAAGACAGTTAGCAACAAAACATATACATGGATGAAATGGCCTTGAACATTTCATTCTAATTCGGTAGCATTTTACCTCCGGTCGGTGAAGACCGTTGGACGATATTAACTATCGTACTTGTGGCAGGTAGTTTCAATTAAGAACCTCCTTTACAAGATTTCGCGGGTAAACCCGATCTCTTTATTCGATCGTCCAAAGCTGACTACGAACATAAAGAGTGAATCATTTGGATAATAATATCCTTATGATTTGAATCCGTCAATTCATGTTCCTGGAACAAGTGAAATTCAATTAAGAACCGCACCATCGTTGCTTTCCAGTTGTCACGAGCTTGATTCGTATAAAATCTTGCAAGTTACCTACCAAGTGTTGTTTGAGGTTAACACTAGAAGGATTTCCACTCATCACTGTGAATACTAAGGTATCACTCTGAGTGTTCTGGCAAGATCACTAAGATATTGCGTAGAGGTCTGGAACGTGTTTAAATTCACTTAAGAATTAAACCACTGTTTCTTTCCAGTTATCCCAAGTTTGATTCATAAAGAATCGCACAAGTCACCTACCATGAGCTTTTTGATATTCTCTCAAGAATGATTTCCATCTTCATTGTAAATACTTTCGTATTACTCGGATGTTCAGGCAAGATCATGAAGATTTTGTGTAGGACTCTTAAAATCTTTCTTACTTTTCACAGTGTGTGAAGAAGCAAGGAATTATGAAAGTGTGTCCTAGTGAGATATTTGATGATCTCAAATGGCTCTAGACTCGATCGTGCATTTTATATTTTAGTGATCGGAGGCTGGAGAGGAGTGCCACCATTTCAATACCAATTTATTCGGAGTGAATAAATCAATAGATAATGCGTTGTCTCCGTGTGATTAAAACAAATATCTTTTAAGAGATATCTGAGTTAGCTGGGATGGGTTGTGCATTGCATCACTGGGTCCATGATGTCTATCTTCAATATTGAGAATCATTGAAAAAATGATCTTAATAGCATATGTATTGACCCAGTTTCTGCCTAAGGTTGTAAGGAGGGATTCTTTCTTTAGACCCTTTATCTTTACAAATCTTTTTCATTCTTTAACCCCTTCAATGCTTACCAATACGTCATAACTAGCACCTTGTTGTGATTGTTCCAGTGCTAACTTAAGTACTTGGTCGGCATTCAGCTACATTCACAATCTTTCTCCATATATTTCCTAAGGACTACTATTTCTAGCTATGGAATGTCCTTGGGAAGATTCCTCCGGTTCTAGAGGAATCATTGGTCTTTAACCTATCCTATCATCCTTATGTCACCACAATCTTAACCGTCGTGAATAGAGATGTTTTGGGTGATTGTATGTCACCATGAAATCTATTTTGAAGTGCAAATCCATTTTGCTCCCCCTTAACATATGCCACGATATCCGAAAACATTTCGCATATGTCGGGATGAGCTATCACGTTAAGTCAAACCATTTGTGATTAATCATTTCCCATATTAAATCACATTTTCTCCCCATATTAAAAATATTAACCCAATCGATGTTTTTAATATCAATTGATTAATAGCATTTTAAGAAAATTTGGGAAGAAAAACACAAATCCAATTATCTTTATGAATTACACAAGCTCCCCCTCAAATTAATGAGGGTGTGCTTGAAACGTAAATTAAATACCTTTTAAACACAAGTGTAAGGCATTTATTACGTGCAAAGATCATATATGATAATGTATTCACAAGATTAGCGATTTATGAGATTGGACCTGAATGATAGAGAACATCATATGAAAGAAGCACATGGTTCTTGTTCACGAATGTTGGTTGTCTCATCATATCTGAAGTTATCTCTTGACTCCATGTGTACGATTGATATCGTTGTCTTGACACCAACATGTGAACTTGGCACTTTCGGCGTCAAAGATTCTGAATGCTGGACAATTGCTCCCCCTCAATTGTTGACCCGTGTTCTATTGAAAGATCTGTTGTCGCCGTTTGAGTAGTCGCATCATCGAGTATGTAGATATCAATTGTAAGTTGCTATGGTTTGTGGAGACGATAACTTCATAAAAACATGATTTCTCTTGTTTTAACAAATAAATGCACTGACACGTACATAAATTCGTGTTAGATTGTGTTATAACGTAAACACAATCCCTTACATGGTTATAAAGTAAACCATGCCCGAGAAAATTAATTCCCGTTGTTGAGTCAAAGCTTTCCGGTGAAATGCTTGACTTTAATATGAAAAGCGGGTTACTATCGGAAATAATAGCAAGCCATTTTGAGCATGTTTTAAAACGTTTGAACTTCTGCTCGAACTTTATTTACAACCCCGTGTCATTATTGAATGACATTTCTAGTATCGTAAATATTATCGATTCCAGAAGACATGCTCTTTTTATCAAAAACATTTTTGAACACACAATTTTGAAAGATTTAGAAAAAACCTTTTGAGAAATTCTTGAAAAATTATGTTCAAAGTTTTGAAAACCAATTACTTGAGCTTAAGATGTTGAATATCTTACAAAACGAGCTCAAGTCCGAGAAGTTGTAAACTTCTCGCTGTTAAGGATAAGTTTATCATCGGCGATAAACTTTCCTTTTAACTGAAGAACGAGTCCTAAGTTGACATTTACTTAGAAGTCGTTTTCATGAGCTTGAAAAACTTTGAATGTTTTAACGTAAAGCTCATGACCGAGAAAGATGAAGTTCTCGTTATGAGGTAAAGTTCTCTTATTTAAAAGATACACTTTCCTTTCTGAGCTTAAAACTTGGAATGTTTTAATACAAGCTCATGACCGAGAAAATTTAATTTCCTGTTACGATGATAAGCTATCTTTAAAGATAAGCTTTCCTAAAATTGAAGTCCGAGTTACAGTCTGATATTTAACTGTAAGTCATTGTACACATGAGTTTAACTTCGAATCCCCTGAGACACTTGTTTCTTTGATATCAGCTTATTTAGTAACCAAACTCTAAGAGTGTCCTTAGTTGAACGATATGTAAAGATCAGACCGCTGTGTTCTTGTTGAACGTGGACTTTGGTACCTGCATTCTCATCAGGAGTTTGTATGCTTTTATGTGGGTTAGCGATATCTATATTAGAAGCAAGTGGGGAATTGATGGTTGTAATTTTACACTTGTTTAGGAAAACAAGGTAATTAGGATAAGTACACAAGTGATTTAGGAAAACCACAAGTTATGACCCAAAGTGGGGATCGTTCTCAAGGAGGCTAGTGTGTTGTGTAGAGAGATGATTAACTTTGTGATTATATGATTATGAGAAAAGAAAATAGAAATGTGATAAGAAGAGAATGACGGTTACGATGACGGATTAAACTAAGACGAAAAGGTCGTACAAGTAAAACCGTAAAAAGTACCAAAACTAAAAATTTACTCTAAAAATTCCTAGAGAATTGCAATCAATCCTAAATAATGTAATTAGAGTTTACAAAATCAAAAATCACCCAAACCTTTTATTTAATTAAATAATGATTTTTTAATGCTAATTAAAGCCCTAAAAATCAATTTAATTAACAAAAAGCCCAAAATGATATTTTTTTAATTGTAAACCTCTAAAATACCCTAACTTAATTTAAAACTATTTTTGAAAATTTTAAAACTAATAAAAAACAATTTAAAAACAATTAAAAACTATTAAAACTTAAAATAATTATAAAAGTTAATCTAATGACAATAAAAATATTCTAAAAATTGTAAAATTCCTAATTTAATGTGTTTAACCTAAGAAAAATATAAAAACTTGAAAAATCTAAATTTTAATTTTTAATAATAAAATAATATTAAAATAATATTAAAAATCCAAAATTTATAAAAAAATTATAAAAACTTGCAAACTAGCTTAATTTAACCTAAATAATACAAAAATGAAGTTGAAATTACAAAAATACCCCTAATGGGCCTCCAAATGGGCCAAAATCCAAAACAGACCCTTATTGGGCCAAAATAAGCCCAATAAGAAAAATGTTTATAAAAATGGCCCAAAAGCTCCTATCTGACTCAAAATTTGATTCTAAACACAATTTTTCAAAGGCCCAAAAGCTCCTATCTGGCTTTTTGGCCCATTAAGCTATAAGCTGATGCCATAAGCTCAAATTAGACACACAAGCTTCTTTTGAGTTACTTAAGACTTCTGTAAAAAGAAATTTGAAAAAAATTCAAGGAATAAACCTGAAAATGCAATAAGCAATCTACACAAAACGACAAAATATTTGTTTTCGAGTTCTAGGCTATCCCAAGAGTTGATTCAAGTTTCAAAAGCTTTAAAATGACTTAACTAAGCTTAATCAACAAAAAGTTTTCAAACAAGTTCACTCAATAAGCTGAAATAAGCAAATAAGCACTACTTTAAAAGTCAACTTTAAGGGTTTTCTAGTAAAAAGTCGAAGTCTAGTAAGCTCCAGTTCAAACAAATGGGTCAAATGAGGAAGATTGATCACAAAAAATAAGTTGTTGCAGGTCTGGATAAGCCAATATGGCTTATTAATAAGTTGAATGCAAATTAACACTAGCAGGGGCTAGTTTTGGACGTTGAGCAGTGGAAACTTTTTCTACTGCTTGACTTGTTTGAATTTTTGTTTTCAGTGACTTTTTTGGAGATTCAAGTTACATAAAGGCACCCAAATGATCAGTGGATCAAGAAAAGTCAAATACAAAGAAATCACAATCACTAATAGCCAATTAGTACAGTTTAATCAAAACATCACCAGATATGCACCAGACATGAACAAATAAGCAGTTAAGCACTTATAAGCTGTTTTAGCAAATTTCAGCCAACCAAATTGCACCAAAATCATACACAAGCTATAATAAACTTAAATGTACAAGTTTAAACAGGTTTCATGCAATGGTTCAAAGCCTAAATCAAGATTCAAGCAAATGAAGGTTACTGATGAACACTAACACAAGCAGATTTTACTTTGCTGATGCAATTGACCAACAAGCCAAATTTAAACACTCAGATCTATCACATATGTTGTATAAACAATGATTTAACAACTTTCAACCCTAAGCATGCATATATTCTAGATATTACCAAAATCTTAGGTTAAAAACAGTTAAAATCAATGGGATATAGCACAATGTTTAATTCAAAGGTTTAAACCCAAAAACTTGAAGCAAATAGCACTCAAACAAGTATATAGCAGATACAAAGCAATAACACAAACTTCTAACAACACAATGTCAACTTATGATCTTAAACAGGTAATCCCAAACACCCTTTTAACTTTTCAAAATCAAATTTTCAAACCAAAAGTGTTATCCAAGACCACCCAAGCCCAAATAAGCACAATAACAGATGAGATATGCAGATTTAAGCAAGATTAAGACACAAAATTCACAAGAACACAAGCAACTCACAAATATCACAAATATCCAAAATTTATTCAGATTTTGAGATTAAGGGTGAAAACCTCATGGATGTACATCCACACCCACGAATTTTGAGCTTATGTGCTAGCAAGAACAAGCACAAGCTTCCACAATAAAGCCTGCTAAGATTCAACAAGGTTAAGAGCACAAATATCAAAACAGAAAGATGAAAAATTCTTGATTAATGCAACCTTAGTTCCCCACACTTGATTATCCCCAAGTTATAGGCTTCACCTGTAACACCCCATTTTGATAAATGGAATGTCACGCGTAATTATGGCGCGTCATCAAAGCATGCAAGGTAAATGTACTAAAACATACATGACCATAGGGAAAACCGGAATCAAACATCGGTCCCCCAAACATAAGCCCAAAACATAATAAAGTAAATGAAATGAATGAAAGACTTATAAAAGCACAAGTATATGAAGGCAAAAAGGAAAATAAGTCTATGGCAGCTTCCATCCTATGCACGTCCTCCAAATGCTCGAGTCTGTCCTAGAGTACCTGCCGTTTTGGGACATAGAAAGGAAAGTAACGGCTGAGCATAACGCTCAGTGCACAATTATACAAGCATGAAATGAATAATATAAGTATGAATAACATATAGCAGCGGAAATGTATATGTCCTGTAAAACCTGGTTATTTCTTAGTAAGACTGGTTTTATAGTTTGAAAAGCCTTATGTTTATCTTATGAAAACTGTTTAACATATTTTACCATTAGCCAATATAGGTCATGAAAATCCATCGTGCATGAATACTTGGAGGGGTGACCTCATCATGCAAATTAGAGGGGCTGCCTCTAATTTAATATACTGGTTTGGGTTAGGAGGGATCAGCTCCTTGTGAATTATGCAAGGCACACACCTCATTCACACTGAGTAATCTGCTGAAAACATGTAAACTAGGATGCACCCATACGCTCCACATGATAAATATAATAATATGGCCAAAGGCTGAAGGGACGCCACGAGGAATCACTCCGCCGTGGGGAAGTCATAACACCAGTGCCTCTAGTGTTATGGTTATGGTACCTCCATAACTAGGTGAAACTGGTCATGCATGTATATGGATTTAGGTATACTAATTAAACATAAGCAATCAAACATACAAACTTATACTATGGGAAAACAGTTGGCTGCATACGAGAATCCTAATAAGGAAAGAAGGTTCATACTGAAAGGACAGGAATCCGTACCTTATGTCCAGTGAACGAAGAAGACGAACGGAAGAGAGTCCTACTTCGGTATCACTAATGCTACATAAATACATACATGTATAAGTATCTTATTACTGAATACGTAACTGGTTTTATGTCATGTCTTAGCTTATTTTATACGTTCGTGTCATGTTCTACTGTTTTAAGCTTTATACTGAATTTATATTATATTCTGTCTATTTTAATTAAGTATTACTTGTATTTCATGTATTATTATACTTGTTGTGCAATAATAAGTAACTTTCTAAAAATAGCAGGTTTCCTAAAATAGAAAGTTTCCAAAAATAGAAAGTTACCAAAAATAGAAATTTTCCAAAAATATAAAGTTTCCAAAAATAGAATTACTGCTTAAAATAGATAAGTTTCTAAAAATAGAAAGTTTCCATAAATAGATTAGCTGCCTTAATTAAATAAGTTTCTAAAAATAGAAAGTTTCCATAAATAGATTAGCTGCCGTAATTAAATAAGTTTCTAAAAATAGAAAGTTTCCATAATTATATATAAGTTGGTTAAATAAGCTAATTATATAAGCTTAAGTGTTTTCTGATTATTATTCTAAGTCATGTAGTTATAAAGTATAGTTTATTAATTATTACATGCAAATTAAATAAACTATATGTTAAAAGTATTTGATTAAATATATCATGATTTTAATTAAATAAAGTAAAATACTTAGGTTAAAACATGTATTATTAATTATTAATAATATAACCTAAGTCATGTTAATTAATTAATTATAGTCATGGTTTTTAATAATTAATTAATTATATAGTCTAGTAAAATATAAATACTTAGGTTAAAATTCATGATCTAATAATTAAATTTATAACCTAAGTCATGTTAATTAAATTAATCATATCATGTTTTATTAATTTAATTTTAACACATAACTATTAAAATCATAAACTTTAAAATAATATATGAACCGGACCCGTAACTAGAAACCATGATATACCCCGAACCAAGATCGGGGTTACCCCTTGTTGCTGCTGCCGTGACCATCATCATCACCGTACCGAGACCATATGGTCTCGGTGGTGGATAATAAACCAAACCAAGACCCCTTAGGGGTTCGGTTAGCCGTCGGCTATCACAAACACCCCTAAAAACCCTTGTTTTGATTTACCCCATGATCATAGACATGTTTTAATAATTGTTTTTAATTAGTTTTTAAAAACATCATGATTTTATGTGATTCAACAAATCAAAACATAAAAGAAAAAGGTTAAAAAGGTTATACCGAATACGTGAATCAATTAAGGATGAACACACACGAATCCTTGGACAATATCCAAGATCAAAATCAACCCGAACACCTCTTTTTGTGTTGTAAAAGTGGCGGCCAAAAAGGAGGAGGAAGAAAGAATTAGGGTTTTTACTTTTTTGTGAAAATCTTGAATAATGAAAAGATATTTTCCCTTTTTCTTGTTTTGGTAAAAATAAACATGGGCTTGGCCCTTTTCCTCTTCCTAATTTCGTGGGTAATGGGGCCCACATGGGGTAACCCGAATGTTTTATGTGTCTAAAATATTAGTGTGTTCTCGTGTTCGTAACTTACGTGTTTTAATTAGTTATCGATCGTGACTTAATATATTTATTTGTGTTCGTAATAAATATATATACATACTTAATATTAGTTCGTGATTAATTTACGTTCATGATTTCATGATCGCATGTTCGTGATAATAATTATTATTGGAATAATTATCTTGTGTTCATACGTAATAAATACTTATCGTGTTCTAACACGTACATAATACTTAAAATTCCTATACGTGAAACGTAACGTGCTATAAAAAGGAAAGTTCTAATTACGTACGTACGATCTAAAGGGTAATATTCATGGTAAAAGCATGCGGTTTTAAAACTCTTCCCCCTAAAAAGAATAAATCATCCCCGAATTATAGATGACGTAAACTTGAAAGAGAAACATACCCGACTCAAACTGAGAGGGTATGTAAGATAAATGAACGTGCAGGTGACAAGGTAGAAGGAACGTGGAACGTGACATGTCTTGAAAGGACATGGAACGTGACGTGACTGAAAGAACATATCTAATTGATAAGAGAAAAACGGATAAGAAGTCTGGATGAATTTGTCCGTTTCCAAGTGGCCTCCCTCTTGGAACGGTTCCTTCACAAGATCTTGACACGAATGATAAATCTTGGTCCTCCTGACCTTGACTTGAAATACGAAGACGTTCTTGGTTATCAACGTAAGGTAGATCCCCTAAATTTGATCGAGGGAATAAGAATTAACGTGTATGGGCAACTAAAATGTTATCGTGTGAAACACTCTAACTTAACTGATAATTAGAAACGATGCGCGAGACATAAAGAAACGTAGTACGTGAAAAATTTTAAACGTGATACGTGAAAATTTTTGAACATGATACGTGGAGATATGGTAAGTGTAGTATGAGTAAACATATCGTGATCCATGATACGTGTAACATATCTTGATCATGATATGAGGAACGTGGAATGAACATGACATGTGAAACATATCGTGAACATAGAATATAATGGCGGGTAACGCTAAACGCTACAAGGTGAGGCGTGGAATATGACGTAAAACGTCTATCTGGGGATAAAGAGTTATACTAAACTTGGGTCTGGTCTCTCAAGTTCTTGCAAAACTTCCCAGAATGAGAAAAAAATGAACGTAAAATCGTAAGCCAAGATACCATCATGAATGTGAATGGTGTCATGAACGCGAGCATGAAAGCAAGTCGTAGAATTAAAATGAAGACGCGAAGTAAATAAGGAGCACAATTGCGAATCTTTGTCTGACCCGAGAACTGAAGGATTGCCAAGTGATCGGATGAGCTTTGGCCGGAACATGTCCGATCAATCTGTTGGTTCTGAAATCCTTGCGGATGTAGGGATTCTGCAGACTTGATCAAACTGTTTGCAATAACCCAGATAGCATCATGCTTCTTCTGAGTTTGCGTTAATTTGGTAACCAAAATCCATGGAGATCTTGTCCCATTTCAATTCACAATTTTCAGATGATGAAAACATCCAAGTCTGTTGGTGTCCTACCTTAACCTGTTGGTATGTCAGGTACCTAGATATGAACGTAACTGTATCCTACTTCATAGAAACTTGATACATAGAAGTTTGCGAAACTCTGAGTCTCTGAGACTAGACTTTTCTTAGCGTAGGATTTTCTCAGAACACCTAACGTAGTGTAGGGTTATCACCTTTACGCATAGCCTGAGACATGGTAAGATTAACCGTGTGAACCCATATGATTCACCGTGTCACTGTAATCAACCAGAATTGATATTGGAAATTTCCAGGGTGAAATTTCGCTTGTCATAGAATTTGCAACATAGTGCAGATATGGCCTTCCTGTTCTTCTCTAGGCTTAGAGGGAAATCAGCTTATCCTCAATGAAAACACTGATGAATTTGCTAATGAATTCATGGAAACTCATTCTTATAATGTTGCTGGAGCATTGATGGGACTAATTCAAAATCATAAATCTAGCATGACTGAGTCGTGTATGAATAGCAGTCATGGACATGACCTGCTGATAGTTGTAGAAATACGTCTTTTAGGAAAAAGAGCGTAAATAGGGCAAGCGTGCACGACGATTTAGGAAAACCGTGTGTAAATGACCCAATGAAGTGAGTTCGTTCTCCAGGAGGCTAGTGTGTTGTGAATTGAATTGATTTTGTTTGTGATTATTAACAAGAAAAGAAAAGAGAATAGAAAGGAAAGAAAAGACGGTTACGAAGACGGATTAAACTAAGTCGAAAAAGGCGAACACGTAAAACCGTAAAAACTACAAAAATTAAAATTTTAACCTAAAAATTCCTAAAAATTACTAAAAATCCACAATAATATTCTAAGAGTTTACAAAAAATCTAAACTTGCTAAAACCTTTTAATTAATTAAATAATGACTTTTTAATGCTAATTAAAGCCCTAAAAATCACAATTAATTATTAAAAAGCCTCAAACAAGATTTTATAGTTTGTAAACCTCAAAAATGACCTAATTAAGCTAAAAAATATTTTTTAAAATTTTAAAACCAAATTAAACTATTTTTAAACACTTAAAAACTATTAAAATCTATTAAAACTTAAATTAATTCTAAAAAATAAATGAAAAGTCCTAAAAAGATTTGGAAAGTGACAAAACTCCTAATTTAATGTCTAAAATCTAGGAAAAATGAAAAAAGTAGAAAAAACAAATTTTCTATTTTTAAATATAAAATAATATTAAAATAATCAAAAAAATAAAAAGTTATTAAATAAATTCTAAAAAATTACCAAAAATCTTAAATAATGTAACAAAGACAAAAATGCAAATTAAAGTTCCTAAAACCTTTTTATTAATTTTATATTAACTTTTAAAGTTGATAAAAAACCCTAAAATCAAATAAAATTAAAAATGAAAGTTTTTGAAAACCTTTTGGACTGTAAACCTCAAATATATAAATTAAAACCTAAAAACAATTTTTCTAAAAATTAAAAACACTTTTAACAATTTTCTAACTAATTAATAAAAAACTGCTAATTAAAAAATGATAAAAAAATAAATAAAAGAAGGGAAAAATTAAAACTTAGTGCTGAAAAATCCCTAACCTAATAACAATCCTAAGAAAAACAAGCATGGCCAAAATAGCTTATTGAATAAGCTGGAAAAGCCCAAATAAGCTACGGCTTTTAATATAAGCACACTTGCAAAATCACCTTAAGTATATATGGTTTGCACCCTTGGTTAGTAAAAGACCCAAGGGCGCAGTGGTGAGTGTGTTGTGTTGTGAAAGGAGTGGCGCAGGTTCGAGTCCTGGCCACGTCCTTTTTGTTCTTTATTTTTTTTTTCTTTTTAACTTTAAAAATCCAAACCTGTTGCACTTTTAGCTCAATAACACAAACACAATCCAATATGATCAAGATTAAAACAAGTTAAGTGCCAAAAACGTATTCAGTGACTTTTTATGAACACAAGCAAAACGTTATTTCTTCACTTGTGCAAATTGATGTCAAGAGGACTTGACTTGGGGTTCTTGTTGATGATTTATGGACAATGGGGCACCCTTGTACTCTGTTGAGTACAAGGAGTCAATGTAAACCAGAAAACAAGCACGTGTTACACAAGTCCAAGAACAAAATGCACCCTAAATGTTTCTGATATGCCCTATGCAAGTCTGGTGGTTTTATGCTGATTCAAATGGCACTATAATGAAATTCAACAAGGCAAATCTTGCATATAAGCCAACCAAATAGCAAACAAGCAATCAATAATCCTAGATTACCTTATATCTAACAGATTATCAAACTTTGAGGCTCAAACTCACACAAAAAAGTCACAAAAGCAGTCACTGGATTTCATACCATTTTTTCACTTTTTTAGCATACAAAAGGGTTTAAAACTCCGACCAACTGTAACACACGTACCTATAACTTCTAATCACCACCCAAGAAAGGTTTCTAAACAGGTTTTAAGAAAAATTAATGATTTTTAACCCTACTTAAACCCTTATCCAAACACACCTTTATTTCTGAATACCACTTTTTTCAAACAGATTCAATCCAAAACTTTTCCAAACTGATTCTATGTGCTCCTAGCATGCATAACACAACAAATAAACTTAAATCAAACCACAAGAACACTCTCAAACAACTTCTTGCATAAATCACATAAAACTTTGAAAAACTAAAAACTCAAACAAGGAATAAGGATTCACCTTGAGGGACTTACATCCAAGTCCCTCAGTGACTTGGTAGTCACCTCCCACAAACACGGGTTTCTGCGATAACCTTGAACAAAAATTAATCAACCAACCTGCTAAGAGAAAATTAAAAGAAGAACACACAATATTCTATAATCTGTTTTTAATTTCTCTTTTTTAAAACCTTAAAATCCAACAAACTTGAAACCTTTAACACGTTTTACAATAAATTTCAATTTTGGAAAATCAAAATCAAAGTCCACTTTCACTTTCTTTGATTTAACTTTTCTGAAATTAAAAACCTTTTCTCAAAACCTTTGAAAACTCAAACAAACTCAAACACAAGTGTTTGCACAATATTATAATGGAACCCAGAATCTAAGCAATCCAATACCAAACTTTTAAAAAACATAAAAGGGATTACAGTTTCAAAGAAAATACCAAACTTTATATTAATTTAAAAAGGCATTACAAGGATTTGCTTAAAAAAAACTAGAACAAAGGGGTATGCACAGGTTGCACCCTCCTTTTATACTACACTAGAGAACTATCTAGAATCACTAAACCCTAATTGCTGAATTGCCATAAAGGCCCTTGGATGATTTGAACTTGTTGACTGAATTTTGGTAAAAACGGATCCATGTGATGCTTGTTGATATGCCAGCTTGGAAATTTGATCATAGACGTCCAAAACGCCTTGGGGACCAAGTAGAAAGATCTAGGACGTTAAACTGGTCGGGTGTGGGAATTGGGGGAAAGTGATGGGTGCAGGGGAGGGTCCCACAAGACACATGGGTGTGTCTTGTGGTGAAGTGGGATGTGGGGTAGATTTAGGTTAAGGTTAATTTAGGATCTGGAGTTAATTGGGTGAAAACCCTTTGGATTGAGTTTAATCGAGCCTGGGTAATTTAGGGTTCTAGGGTGATTAGGAAGGGGATTAATCTGTTTTGGGTATAAACTGATTTTAAAAAGGTGTTTGAGTGGGAAAATGGGAGGGTAAGTGGGTTTGACTTTTTGGCTATTTAAAAACAGGGTAAAAGGGTTATTGGGCCAAGGGTGTAAGTGGGTTGTTTGGTGGTAATTTCAAAATCAGTCCAAAACATTAACAGCTACTAACTTTCTATTGCAAAACCAGTCCATCCGTTTAATCCTTTGCACTGGCAGTCCAAAACTAATTGCAAGTTTGGTCCTTTTATCAATTAGGGTTAACTTTGCAACATTTGATCATCTCCCAAGGGCTAAACTTGTACAATCTTCATTCCTTAAGGACCATTCTTGTACAATTGACATTTGGAGGGTCATTTGTGACAAGTTCTTCAAAGATGAGGGACTAAAGTTGCCAATCTTCAATTCTTCAAAGGTCTTTTTGCAAAATTCCAAACTTGGGCTTGGTTCATTGTGCGACTTCGTTTCCCGTGTTCGTTTTTGATTGATTCTTGTGATCTTTTTCCAATTCCTCAATATCCGTACCTAAAAATACACAAGTAACAAACACGAGCATATATTTGGTATATTTGATGATATTTAATGCATTTTAAGCTTGTTTTGGAAGATGAGACCATGTATAAAAGCCGTCTCATCACTCCCCCATACTAAACCATTTCCTTGCCCTCACGCAAAGCTAGAATAAAGTATCGTAACAACTCCAAAATTCATTTTATTCACTTTTATTTAAAGGAAAACTAGCTACATTACTACTACTTGCGTTTTAGACATAATGTATGATTTTCATCGCAAAATGGGACGTTTAGGTTCATAGAATAAGAACACGTGAATGCTGCGTTAGAAATAATTTCATCGTCCTCGATTTTCACCCTAATTCCATGCCAAGCGTGCAACGAGATCATTGTCATTATAAGTTAGTAATGCTAACACTACTCATATGCCATAATCACGTACTTATTCTCCCATTATTCCTAAGTTGTATCTCTTATATTTTATTTTGTCTTGAATGTTTCACGAGGATACATCATTGACTTATGCGATAATAGAGATTTAGGTCTAAAAATAGAGTCCTAACGGTGTAAGTAAGACCATCAAATCAATAACCCCTCCTAATAGACAACGATGTCAAAAAATTAAGTCAACAAGAAAAATCGATAAACACGGTTTTATAACGGTTTTGAACATGAGACTTATTACCAAGACTTTTATACGCCCCCTAACGGAAGGGCCTTATTATCTTTGGTTTACCTCCATCTTTTATTCAACTTCGCCATGAAGCTTTTATTATGACTTTGGTCTTGCCTTGCCTTTTATTATCCGCCTCATCGGTGGTTTTATTAGCCAAAGACGTATATCCTCACGCTAAAGCGAATTTTGGATCTTTAAAGCTTCGAAGATTAAGGCTTGATTCACTTTCAATTTTGCATAGATTCTAGGCCTTGTGGGGCTTCAAATTGTTTGCTAGATTTAGGTGAGCACTTGAAATCTTATTATTAGGTGAAGCTTTTGATTATTGGGGTGCCAATACTTCAAAACCGTGACGCTGGTGATACCTTAATGTCTTCCCAATTTAATTACACGGAAGCTACTAGAAAAGACTAGAAACCCAACAATCCTAACTAAACCGCTAAGTCAATATTTATTAAGAAAAAATATTTACAAGCGAAGGGAGAATAAGCAAACAACGAGAACACATGAGTTTTTGAAAGAATACGAGTACTCTACGTTTAGCATAGTAACTTATAATTAACTCTATCATTTCTCGTCCTCATTTAAGAGACTTAGCCTAATGTGTAGTTAAGGAATCAAAGCTAAGTGCTCAACACGCACGGTCGAGTCAAAAATTACTCTTATTCTCGCCATCGGAAAATCTACATTCGTGTCTTCAAACACTTATAAAACATGAGAAAAAATTTAAAATTTGGCCATTTTTAGCCTTATTTGCAACAAAACGATAAACAAAACGATAAACTTTGGAAAGCGTGAAGGTTTGGCAAGGCAAGTATCTATTCACCCCCCATACTAAAGTTAAACATTGTCCTCAATGTTTCGAGTCTAGGGGTGCAAACACCCCCATACTAGAGACATAGTCGAATGCCTAATCTAGCATGGAAAGGGTGTAACCATTAAATTAATAGCCGTTTATGAAGTGTGCTAATAAACCTAAGGTTAGAACATCAAAGGATATATCATTTGGATATTGAGAAATGCCTTCAAAGCAAACGATCGAGTGCTCCCATAAAACGAACACGAGAGGCTCCAATCGTGAAGATCATGATCTAAAAACCACAATTCACAAACAACCACGGAACAAAGGTTGGAAGGGCACAAATCCCCTCACATTAAACTAATTAGAAAGCAACAATATGTACATGGATAAGCATGGGTCTCCCCCACGAGGCACCTTGTTTTTGATAACCGAGTCAAAAGCTCGACTCGAATCCCCATAAATGTGATCATTTAGGGATAACATGGTATGGTCAATTTTTAGTGGGGCTTACATGATAAACAAGGCCCAAAAACAACCGGTATTAAGGACTAAGTCCTTTGATGGTGCAAAATACCGGGATCGAAGATGGCGTTCTCGTTTTCATTGGAAAAACAAATCGACGCCACTTCATCAATAGTCAACAAAAACTCAAAGAGTTTCAAGAAAATGGGAGAGAAGAAATAGAAGGGTGCGACAATGGGTATGTCTCTAAAAACATGAGCTACTCGAGGTAGACTCGCACCAATCAAATGAAAAGATTTTCCATTTATTGCATCGGTGGAAGACCGAGATTTCCCTTTATAAGCAATTCCAGGATCAAATATCTCGTCCTCGGTGGAGAAAGGGAAGGGAACATAAGGGGATTCCCCCATACTAAGTCCACACAAAGCATCGTCAAAAGGAGAAGACGAGCTTGGAGTACTCAATAAACGCGGTGATGACGGAGTGAGAATTGTAGAAAAATCTTTTAAATTCAATTCAAAATCTTTTCCTTTTTCATCTTGTACACTCTCCTTGTGAAAACCCGATTTGATTATGTCAAAAATATTTGGTGTATCTAAAGCAATGTTAGTCACACTAAAAATTCTCACATTTTGAAATCTTTTTAGTTTAGGTGGTGGTAAGTTTTCAAATCTTTTGTCAACAAAGAAAACCTCCCCATCGGGATCAACGTATTCATCATCCGAAGAATCACTCGAGATTGGAATCGAAGGCTTAACACTCTTAACCTCCACCGACGGAGGGGACGGAACTTCATTTTTCTCAACAACTCCTAAAACTCTATTTGAAATCTTTTTGCAAATGTTTTTGATGGGATTGACATTGTACAAAGATGTGATAGAATACACATGAGAAAGTGTGGAGTTTTGGGTTGCATTAATGACGAGTTCTTCCTCATTGAAACGAAGAGTGATTTTTCTTGCATGCACATCGATAAGTGCTCTCGAGGTATCCAAAAAAGATCGACCTAAAATTAACGGAACTTTAGGATCGATGGGAATGTCAATCCAACTTTCACAAAGACGTCCTCGGCAAATCCACAAGCTAGAATCGTAGAATGATCGGCCATTTCGATTGACATTCTTGAAGGAGTGAGATTTGGAAGATTGAGCGATTTAAAAATCTCAAGAGGCATCAAATTAATACTAGCACCAAGATCGGCCAAGGCGTAGCATTCTTCCATGTCTTGGATAGCACATGGGATTAAAAACTTTCCAGGATCACCGACTTTTTGAGGTATGCGACTTAGAAAAACCGAAGAACAACTAGACGATTTTTGCAATTTCTCTTTGTTATTCAACATACTTTTGAAGTTCGCGGCAAATCGAGGCATCATGACTAAGGCGTCGGCAAAACTTATATTGAAATGCAAGTCACGAAACATTTTCATAAAGAGTTAAAATTGATAATTATTTCGTTCTTGTGCCTTTTCCTTATCTCGTCTTGAAGGGTAGGGTAAAGGTGGTGTGGGTTGGGGCATAGTAGGCATAGGAAACGGCCTTGGAATCTCGGGTTCCATGATTGGTGTGGGTTCAACCGTAGGTGTGGTTTGAGCGGTACTTCGTGGGCTTGAATTTGCTCCTTTTCAACCACAACCTCGGGTTCTTTCTCTTTTTCCTTCTCCATAGAAGTACTTGGACGAGAAATGGGTTCTTCGAAAGTTTTACCACTACGAGTAGTAATAACCTTCAATTCTCCTTTCGGGTTCACGATGGTATCACTAGGAAGACCACCCGAAGAAGAGGGCTTACACATGATAGCTTCAAACATTTTAGCCATACGGTCTTCAAACTTAGATTGCCTAGCATCCGCTTTTAACAACTCTTGCTTAATCTCATGTTGACCTTGCTCCATTTTTTGTTGATTTTGTTGGAGACGTGTGACATTTCCTTCCATTTTATTAGCATGAGTTTTAAGTTCATTAGCAAGTTCGTTTTTAAGCTCGTTTTTCAACTCGGACCTTAAGCTAACCATTTCACGTTGCGTATTGTCAAACTTAGCATCATTAGCCTTAGCATAATTCAAAAATTCTCCTTGAATATTTTTGGTGTGATCATTTTGAAAACCTTGAGTAGAAGTTTGAAAATCACGGTTTTGGTTTTGATTTGAAATTTGCCCATTTCCATTTTGATAATTACCCTTGTTATAATTCCTTTGATTTCCTTGGTAATTTCCACCTTGGTTGTTGTTGCGATAGTTATTAGCATTTTGATTTGGTGGAGCTTGATTTTGGCGGGAACCTTGACCGATTTGGTTATAAGTTCCCGTGGCTACAAAAGCATTCGAAGTGTTACCATCCGCGGTAATGCACTCGGAAAGATCATGAGCTCCACCACACGACAAACAACTCTTAGAAACCGCTTTAACCGAAGCGGAATTTGAAGCTTCTTGATTTTTCCAATGGTTCATAAGGTTAGAAAATCTATCAAAAAATCGATTTTCTTCATTTCCCTCATCATGTAAAGCATTGATACTACGAGACGATGATGATGAGCCCAATTTGGCAACACTCGGTGTGTTACGAGGGCTATAAACCTTAGACCTATTCTCAATTATGACCAAAGCTTCCTCGACCGTTTTACACAAAAAATTACCACCCGCGGCGGCATTTAGATAATCTCTTTCATGATCGTTAAGTCCATTGTAAAACGTGTCAATTTGGTGTAAATCGGATAAACCGTGATGAGGACATTCATGTAACATCTCCTTAAACCTATTCCAAGCCGTTGAAAAACTTTCATTTGATTCTTGTGAAAATTTAGAAATCTCATTTTTCAAATGCGTAGTCTTAGAGGGCGGAAAAAATTGGTTCACAAATTTGGAAACGAGATCCTTCCACGTCAATATAGAATTGGGTGGCTCTTTCTCTAACCAAATTTTAGCGGGCCCCGCTAAGGAATACGGAAAAAACATCATCTTAATCGAGTCATTCGAGACATCCTTAAATTTGCAAGTGGCGGTAAGACGATAATATTGGCGGATATGGTTGTGGGGATTGTCCTTCTCATCACAACGGAATTTGTTGTTTTGGATCATCGACAACAAACCCGTTTTCACCTCAAAATTCTCCGCAAGGATAGCGGGAATCACAATAGCTTCTCCATAACCCTCGGTGGGTGCTTGAAGTAACTCCATCATAGTTCGATTTGCCATGGTAGGTGCTTCTCGTACAATGGGTTCCTCAATAGGAGACTCCTCACTAGAATGAGTTGGAGTGGGAGTTTTGTTCTTTCGTCTACGTGCACGTTTTGCTTGATTACGAGTTAGCATAAACGTCACGTACAACGAGGAGACGAGCAAAGAAGATTCTTTTTGGTGTTTTGTGTTTTTCAATTTCTTTTTGTGGTTTTTGATGGTATTAACTTTTTTTGGAATTTGGTGAAATGTATTAAGTAGACACAAATCTACAAATCTCCTCCTTAATCAAATCTCTTGATTAAAGAAACCTCAAGGAATGAAAACGATCACGTGAAGTGAACGCCTTCGATGACTTTAGAACGATGGTGGAACACCAAATCGTTCAAGGGGGTTTAATCAAATGAAACCAAGAAAATATATATGATATGTAATAATACTTTGGGCGGCAAAACCCTCGATTCACTCTCAAAATCAAATACGCACAAGCAAGCGGAATAAACGAGGCGGCGCGAAACACTTAAGAGCCTTTTTCCTTTAGGTCGTGAAATACAACCGCCTTATACCCACCTTATAGTTTGTATTATCAAGATCAAGCTTCACGAAAGTATTTATCTATTTTTGCCTTTTTTCTTTGGTTTGAGATTCGAATACAATGATTGGGTAATGACCTCCCAAGTCAAGGTTGTGATTGCTCACGTATTTGGAGTACTTGTATTTTTATTGTTCTACGTATACAATATATTAATAATATTCACACAAAAACCGAAAAACGATAATACGTATTAGTAGAGTGCTACTAATACAAATACTATTATGGCTAATATAAAAAAGCAACAATGGTTCAATCAAAACACAACACGCCTCCCCGGCAGCGGCGCCAAAAATGATAGTTGTAGAAATACGTCTTTTAGGAAAAAGAGCGTAAATAGGGCAAGCGTGCACGACGATTTAGGAAAACCGTATGTAAATGACCCAATGAAGTGAGTTCGTTCTCGAGGAGGCTAGTGTGTTGTGAATTGAATTGATTTTGTTTGTGATTATTAACAAGAAAAGAAAAGAGAATAGAAAGGAAAGAAAAGACGGTTACGAAGACGGATTAAACTAAGTCGAAAAAGGCGAACACGTAAAACCGTAAAAACTACAAAAATTAAAATTTTAACCTAAAAATTACTAAAAATCCAAAATAATATTCTAAGAGTTTACAAAAAATCCAAACTTGCTAAAACCTTTTAATTAATTAAATAATGACTTTTTAATGCTAATTAAAGCCCTAAAAATCACAATTAATTATTAAAAATCCTCAAACAAGTTTTTATAGTTTGTAAACCTCAAAAATGACCTAATTAAGCTAAAAAGTATTTTTTAAAATTTTAAAACCAAATTAAACTATTTTTAAACACTTAAAAACTATTAAAATCTATTAAAACTTAAATTAATTCTAAAAAATAAATGAAAAGTCCTAAAAAGATTTGGAAAGTGAAAAAACTCCTAATTTAATGTCTACAATCTAGGAAAAATGAAAAAAGTAGAAAAAACAAACTTTCTATTTTTAAATATAAAATAATATTAAAATAATCAAAAAAATAAAAAGTTATTAAATAAATTCTAAAAAATTACCAAAAATCCTAAATAATGTAACTAAGACAAAAATGCAAATTAAAGTTCCTAAAACCTTTTTATTAATTTTATATTAACTTTTAAAGTTGATAAAAACCCTAAAATCAAATAAAATTAAAAATGAAAGTTTTTGAAAACCTTTTGGGCTGTAAACCTCAAATATATAAATTAAAACCTAAAAACAATTTTTCTAAAAATTAAAAACACTTTTAACTATTTTTTAACTAATTAATAAAAAACGGCTAATTAAAAAATGATAAAAAATAAATAAAAGAAGGGAAAATTAAAACTTAGTGCTGAAAAATCCCTAACCTAATAACAATCCTAGGAAAAATAAGCCTGGCCAAAATAGCTTATTGAATAAGCTGGAAAAGCCCAAATAAGCTACGGCTTTTAATATAAGCACACTTGCAAAATCACCTTAAGTATATATGGTTTGCACCCTTGGTCAGTAAAAGACCCAAGGGCGCAGTGGTGAGTGTGTTGTGTTGTGAAAGGAGTGGCGCAGGTTCGAGTCCTGGCCACGTCCTTTTTGTTCTTTTATTTTTTTTTCTTTTTAACTTTAAAAATCCAAACCTATTGCACTTTTAGCTCAATAACACAAACACAATCCAATATGATCAAGATTAAAACAAGTTAAGTGCCAAAAACGTATTCAGTGACTTTTTATGAACACAAGCAAAATGTTATTTCTTCACTTGTGCAAACTGATGTCAAGAGGACTTGACTTGGGGTTCTTGTTGATGATTTATGGACAATGGGGCACCCTTGTACTCTGTTGAGTACAAGGAGTCAATGTAAACCAGAAAACAAGCACGTGTTACACAAGTCCAAGCACAAAATGCACCCTAAATGTTTCTGATATGCCCTATGCAAGTCTGGTGGTTTTATGCTGATTCAAATGGCACTATAATGAAATTCAACAAGGCAAATCTTGCATATAAGCCAACCAAATAGCAAACAAGCAATCAATAATCCTAGATTACCTTATATCTAACAGATTATCAAACTTTGAGGCTCAAACTCACACACAAATAGTCACAAAAGCAGTCACTGGATTTCATACCATTTTTTCACTTTTTAGCATACAAAAGGGTTTAAAACTCCAACCAACTGTAACACACGTACCTATAACTTCTAATCACCACCCAAGAAAGGTTTCTAAACAGGTTTTAAGCAAAATTAATGATTTTTAACCCTACTTAAACCCTTATCCAAACACACCTTTATTTTTGAATACCACTTTTTTCAACCAGATTCAATCCAAAACTTTTCCAAACTGATTCTATGTGCTCCTAGCATGCATAACACAACAAATAAACTTAAATCAAACCACAAGAACACTCTCAAACAACTTCTTGCATAAATCACATAAAACTTTGAAAAACTGAAAACTCAAACAAGGAATAAGGATTCACCTTGAGGGACTTACATCCAAGTCCCTCAGTGAATTGGTAGTCACCTCCCACAAACACGGGTTTGTGCAGAACCTTGAACAAAAATTAATCAACCAACCTGCTAAGAGAAAATTAAAAGCAGAACACACAATATTCTATAATCTGTTTTTAATTTCTCTTTTTTAAAACCTTAAAATCCAACAAACTTGAAACCTTTAACACGTTTTACAATAAATTTCAATTTTGGAAAATCAAAATCAAAGTCCACTTTCACTTTCTTTGATTTAACTTTTCTGAAATTAAAAACCTTTTCTCAAAACCTTTGAAAACTCAAACAAACTCAAACACAAGTGTTTGCACAATATTATAATGGAACTCAGAATCTAAGCAATCCAATACCAATCTTTTAAAAAACATAAAAGGGATTACAGTTTCAAAGAAAATACCAAACTTTATATTAATTTAAAAAGGCATTACAAGGATTTGCTTAAAAAAACTGGAACAAAGGGTTATGCACAGGTTGCACCCTCCTTTTATACTACACTAGAGAACTATCTAGAATCACTAAACCCTAATTGCTGAATTGCCATAAAGGCCCTTGGACGATTTGAACTTGTTGACTGAATTTTGGTCAAAACGGATCCATGTGATGCTTGTTGATATGCCAGCTTGGAAATTTGATCATAGACGTCCAAAACGCCTTGGGGACCAAGTAGAAAGATCTAGGATGTTAAACTGGTCGGGTGTGGGAATTGGGGGAAAGTGATGGGTGCAGGGGAGGGTCCCACAAGACACATGGGTGTGTCTTGTGGTTATGTGGGATGTGGGGTAGATTTAGGTTAAGGTTAATTTAGGATCTGGAGTTAATTGGGTGAAAACCCTTTGGATTGAGTTTAATCGAGGCTGGGTAATTTAGGGTTCTAGGGTGATTAGGAAGGGGATTAATCTGTTTTGGGTATAAACTGATTTTAAAAAGGTGTTTGAGTGGGGAGGGTAAGTGGGTTTGACTTTTTGACTATTTAAAAACGGGGTAAAAGGGTTATTGGGCCAAGGGTGTAAGTGGGCTGTTTGGTGGTAATTTCAAAATTAGTCCAAAACATTAACAGCTACTAACTTTCTATTGCAAAACCAGTCCATCCGTTTAATCCTTTGCACTGGCAGTCCAAAACTAATTGCAAGTTTGGTCCTTTTATCAATTAGGGTTACTTTGCAACATTTGATCATCTCCCAAGGGCTAAACTTGTACAATCTTCATTCCTTAAGGACCATTCTTGTACAATTGACATTTGGAGGGTCATTTGTGACAAGTTCTTCAAAGATGAGGGACTAAAGTTGCCAATCTTCAATTCTTCAAGGGTCTTTTTGCAAAATTCCAAACTTGGGCTTGGTTCATTGTGCGACTTCGTTTCCCGTGTTCGTTTTTGATTGATTCTTGTGATCATTTGCCAATTCCTCAATTTCCGTACCTAAAAATACACAAGTAACAAACACGAGCATATATTTGGTATATTTGATGATATTTAATGCATTTTAAGCTTGTTTTGGACGATGAGACCATGTATAAAAGCCGTCTCATCACCTGCTCTTTCACTCGTCACTGTTGGCAACATGATCATGAGTTCGATCTTGGAAAAGTGCTTAACACCATACGGTTGATTGGAAATTTTGTTAATACGTGGAGGAGAATAACGATTATGAATGGTGATTTGTTTAAATCGACGGTAGTCGACACATAATATCATGGTACCGTCCTTCTCCTTGAAGGTTCTTCTGGAATGTATGGGAAGATTTTGGAATAATCAACTGGCTATGCGTAAAAGGACTTAAGTAGTCGTGTCTTACTGACAGCTAGAAAATTTTAGCGACCATGGCTAACAACGCACATGCTTTTAAGCATAGATAATTTGTACAGATTTTCCTGATGGAAAATCAAGCTGGATGTATTCAAGAGCCTGAACATTACTGTACATAATTATGAATCGTAGCATGGTGTGTTGTTCATAGTCCATAATTAGGATAAAATTCATCTCGTGTCTGTCTAAGGAAATGCGTTAGCAGCTTGGATCTCATCATTAAGCTGAAAGAAAACCTTCGTATACGTAGGAATAAGACGTCCTTCATGGTCATGAATATATGAAATATGGTGAAAGAAATGAAAGTGACATCGGCAATGTGACAGTTCTCACTGATGTGCCGGTAATGGTATTAAAATTCTTGTGGCCTGATTAATACATGGCACAACAAAATGGATATACCCTTGGAGGGTACTGATCATAGAACTACAGTACCCTCGTGTTTCTTAGAAATGTTCCATAGTTGGACGTGAGTCATGCGTCTTGACTCGTGTCTTGTAAATATAAGCATGACATATGTCTTGACATGTGTCTCGAGACGTGAAACAATAGAACTACAATATTAGGTTATTATGCCAGAATTGGCGGATCGGTTGGACTACTGATAATTTGTATGCCTGATCACGTCCGCGGCCAGAGCCTCGGTTGCGATTTCTAGGATAGTTGTTGTCATAGTAGTGGTTACTATCATCCTGTGTGTCAGTTCTGTAGAAACTAGAAGGGGGGGTTGAATAGTTTCTAGTTAGTATTCAAAACATTTTGGCTTAATCCACTGTGCGCGGTTCCTTATGTGTACCGGCGGTTCCTTATCAATAAAGAACCGCCGGTCCATTTATGGAACCGCCGACAGCGGACGAAACTGTTTATTACATGTTTAAACTTTGACAATCCTTTGTATCAAATTCTCGATCAAGTTTGAGTAGATATGAGATGTGTTTGATTGAAAGATAAATACTACAAGTAAGTAAACACACAAACACATCAAATCAAGAGTACATCAAGCAATAGTCTAAACACTAAGCACACACGTACTAAGCATAAGCTTTTCCGCAAATAGGATGTTTAGACTAAGTGATGTACACTTGACCATAATCTAAACACGAAGTACACACGTACTAAGCCATAGCTTTTCCGCAACTTAGATGTTTAGATTATGAGATGCACACAACACACAACACAAGTATGCAACTATAAATACATCTACAAAGGTAAAGACATAAATGTAAAGGAAAGTACCGACACGATGATTTATCGTGGTTCGGTCACGAAGCTCCTCTTCGCCCTACTCTACTCCTCGAGTACACCTTACTCGAGAGTTACTTCACTAGTCAACAAACTCCTTAAGGTGGAGAAACCATACACAACGTCGCTTATCCAATTTCCGACTCTAAGCTAAAAGTCGAGTCCTAATCTTAGGTAGGACCAATCTACACAACGTCGCCCACTTCACCATTTAACGACACAAGGCTAGATGTCGAGTTCTAATCGAAAGCTAGAACCAATCTTCACGACTCTTCACTTTGAAGCTAAGTGAGAACTTCACACAACACAACTACTAATCACTTTCAAGTTTAGTGAGAACTCACAAGACACAACCACATCACTTTATAGTTTAGTGAGAACTACCTAGACACAACCACATCACTTTAGAGTTTAGTGAGAACTACCAAGACACAACCTAATCTACCCATTAGTTATGTTTTATGGCCCAACATAACAAACCTTGTGTTTTATGGCCTAAACACATAAACCATATAGATCTAAGCACACATCACTTAGATCTATAACTCTAACACTATATCCAAGTACTAACACGACTTGGATCTACACAACTAACACCTAATCCAAGGATACCCATCACTTGGATATTCTACCCTTACAAACACATCCAAGTGTACCTAACACTTGGATCTTCTACATATACATAGTAGGAAGACTAAAAACATAAATTAGATCTACAGAAGGAAAGATCTTCATCATGTAGTGAACCCAACACATCATGGTAATGATAGTGTTCTTCTCTTTGCACTTGAGAGGATGAGGATATTGAAGATTGAATCACATCTTAAACAAGATTAATCAAAACTAACTAATCAAGGATCTAAGATGGTTTTTGAAAGAAACTATGCAAAAAAGGTTGAAAGAAAACCTGGAAATGATCCACTATTTATAGGACAACATTGCAACGCTCAAAAACACCCGCGGTTCCTTATCTCTACCCACGGTACCTTATCAATAAGGAACCGCGGGTTCCTTTAAGGAACCTCCGCGTCGGAGTCCGTGCAAATTTGTCCTTTAGTGGGGATATGCCATCTGGGGTAGTTTATACCCTCAAAGGATATTCCTTTGGCATATGGAATATGCCAAATTCAAATTTTCATTTTCTTTTTAATAAAACATTTTCTTAAAAATAAAGTTAATTAAAATCTTTTGTCACATTTGATTAAAATGTGAGTTTTAAGAAAATATTAATCCTTGATCACTTAGTTAGGTTAATGACATGTTTGTACATACCTTGAGTGATTCATGCCGAATGCGGTCTTGGAGGTGTCGAGAGAAGTATACAAGTGTATTCTTGAGTGATTACGAGTACCTTAACATTTTACATAATGTATTGTGAATTATACGTTTGTCATCAACAAAACACAAAGAGATTATATCGACAAAGCATTGTAATGTTTGCACTAACAATCTCCCCCTTTTTGATGATGACAAACAAGTAAACCGTAACGCATAGTAAAATGTGAAACGTACTCATTTACACTTCCTTCTCCCCCTTTTGTCGAATCAAAAAGGTAGTCGTCATTTGAGGAAGAGTAGAATCCATATCATTTGAGGAAGATCACGCATCCAAAGGTAGTCGTCGTTTGTAGAAGAGAAGAATCAACTTTGAGATAGCTTGCATCCAAAAGATATTCGGTTGAGAGGCGAGAATCCGAACCGTAATCCCATCATCCAAAGATATTGTGCTTGCGTCATCCTAGTGAAGTCTTCAATCACCATAGGTTAACCAACTCCATGCATAATCAAATGCTTATCTTCAAGATTCCAAAATTCATTACTAGCAAGATATTCGATGAATGATCGCAAATGTAATGACTTGAACTCTTTCAAATGCTCCCCCCTTGATATGAGCTCTCCCTTGCTTGAGACACCAACAAAGCAAGAATAGGGACGAGCTACACAAATGGGTTAGAAGTTTCCTACAAAACAAGGTTAGTAGACAAGAGCATATATAAAAAGAGGATGCTAAACAAGTCGTTTGCACAAACAATGACAAGCATTGAAGAAAGAAGTGTGCACGCGATGCTATCAACCAAAAATAAATAAATAAAGGAGAGGATCGTGACAAGATCAATTCACAATTGTTAGAATAGAGATAGAAAATAAACATGCATACCAATTGTAATGATAATATGTCAAAGGATAAAAAGCTTAGAATTTTTGGAATCACCCAAGAAAATTCAAGATTTAACCATCAACTCTCAAAACAAGGAGAGGATTTTGAGGAAATCAATTCAAAATTATTGGAATAGAGGTAGAAAAGAAACATCCAAGAATTTGAAGATATCATATCAAGGGGTTAAAAACTTAGAATTGATGGAATCACCCATATCAATAGTAAATTTTAACCGCAATCAACTCTCAAAAAGAGGAACAAAAATATCTCAACCTAGAGACATTTTTGACCAAAAAAAAATAAAGGAAAACCAAAAGCGGATAAATCGACGCTTTAAGAAAAATTCGGGATATAGGACATTATAGGCAAAAATGCGTATGAATGTCGACACCAAATGATGTTTAGCATACGATAAACTACATGCTCAAAGTTTCGTAGCTCTTCTCAATCATTATGGATGTTCAAAGAACAATTACATGATGAGGAAAGGGTAAGGATCGACTCAACTTAGTTTAGAAAGACTAGAAGAAAGAGACTCGACTTAGAAGAGCATGATTAAAATGAATTGAGAGAGACTCAACAAAGAAGTTAAGGATGACTTCACAAATTAATTCATGAATACTATACCTTAGAAGGTGATAGTGAAATCTCGAAAGAAAATGAGAGAAGAAACTCAAAAGAAGCTCAAGAAGACATGAAGAGTTAGTACAAAAACTAACACATAATCAAGTAAGCACATAGGATAATTCATGCAATGCCTTATGAAGTCTACAATAAACCAATGTAGAGAAGGTGCGCAATTAACACATATGGCATGCAAGAAACAAGATTACTTAAAAAGAGAAGACTAAGTAAAACATGTTAGCACGTAGCATTTAAGGACATGCATGAGTTAGACACATCTAAGAGATATTATATCGGAATTGCTTGACAAAGACAAAACCTTTATAATAAGCATGCATTCATTAACTAATCAATTAAGCATATAACAAACGGATAAGCAAGAAGATATATAAACAAGTAGCATACAAGCAAGTCACCTATCTAGATATCACAAATCAAGCTACAAGTAATGTAAATCTCCAAGAAGATTCCTAATTCTTATTAGTTTAAGAAAAGGACTCAAAATAAGAGAAAATAAAAAAAACATAATAACAACAAGATCTAAGACTCAAAGAAAAATCATGTTAAAAACATGAAAGGAAAGAGAATAAAGATCATACAAAGATGTAAAAAAAACAAGCCTAAAACTTAAGCATAATTTTAATCTTAGTTACACTAGAATCCTAAGATTTGCTTAAATTAGATGTCTTAGCAATAAGAAATCCACATGCTTAAATGAAAGACAAGGGTGGTGGCGGAATTTGGTGGGGTGAAAAGTGAAGTCACCAAGGGTTCAACAAAGTCATTCACAATGGGAATACTTTGCATGGGTTGAGGTTGGGTAGTCACATCCAAGAGAGTACTTGGAGTGAAGGGTGAGCTTAGCTCATTCATTCTAGATTGGAATGAAGAGGAGGTAGAACCATGTGAATGGTTGGTACCATGGGTTGAGGTAGTCTTGCATGGAGCAAGAGGTGGTGAGGGTGATGAAGAGATGAGAATTGGAACAATCTCATTCTTGGGTGTGTGAAAGGGTAAAGAGTTAAGTTTGGGTAACTTAATCTTAATTTGAGGTGCCTCATTGAAAAGGAGGTTTTGGATGAATTGGAGGTTCTTGTAGAAACCAAGGTAGTAATGGGTGTTTTAAGGGGTAAGGATGAATGGTTTGAGGTGTGAAGAACATGGCTAACAAGGTTGGTTTAAAAGGGTGAGGGGATGATCCAAACTAGTAATGGGTTAAAAAGGGAAAGCCTAAGATATTTTGGGAGTGATCAAAGGTTTGAAACAAAGATTCCAAAGGGTGTTGGAACAATTGGGAAGTTTCAGAAAACCCGTATAAGGAAGCACTGTACGCGGTTCCTTATCTATATCGGCGGTTCCTTATCAATAAGGATCTCGGCCTATATATGGAACCGCCTACAGAGGCAGTGTTTTGGTGGTAAGGGAAGATTTTACAATTCAGCAAATCCCAATATTCTAGTCTAACTTATCATAAAGTCATGCTTAAGAGCAATAAAAACTAGAACACACACAAAGGAAAGACACATAGGTTCAATTAGCACGTAAGAAGAAAGCTAAGAAAAACCTAATGGCTACAAAAGAAAAAGACTCCTAATGACATACAAAGTTCATCAAAGTAAACTATCATTAGTCATATATATAGGAAGAGCCATTTAATCATTTTAGAGAATGAGTATGAGACTATCACTAGAGGTGCTCAATTAAGGCTAAAAACGACCGTTTTAAGAGTTATACACCAACTCAACTTCCCACATGGAAGTTATTCAACCATTAGGTCAAATTAAGATCCTAGTGCATAAATTCTCTAGTAGTCATTCTCAAGTTAGACAAAATGAAATTCCAACATTTGCCTAATAAAGTTTAGCAAGGATGAAACTTGCATGGCGACACAATGCATGACCTAATGAGGGTTAAGAATGCACCATTGCATATCTTGTCAAACAAGTCTAGTTAAGGTTATTTACCTTAATAGAACTTGAGGCCAATAACTTTGAAGTGTATAAACAAAGTTTACACAAACCAAAGGAACACTCTTGATTGGTCTTTCAGAAATGACACATTTATAAATTGCATAGCAATGTAAATTACTTGAGTATTTCGGATGAAACATCCAAGTTATCAAACCGACTCTATTGTGCATTATAAGTAATTATTAAACAAAATATGTCTAACAATTTGAACAAGTATATTCAATATAACACCATCAACACAAGTTTGAGTTATGATCCGATGTATATTATTATTCAACCACATTCATGTCTACACAAAAAAACATGTCAATTAGATTCGACAATGATACCAATCATAGTTTGAATAATGCATTGATATTTAATCGAAATCTTTCTTGATTCCCACAAATACTCTTTTAAGAGAAAATAGCTAAGATTTTCATAGGGTGTTTCATGTTTTATAGTGAGACATTTATCTACTTGAACTAATAACACAATGATCGAGTAAGACGACCCAAATCAATAGATTTGATAAGCTCCCAAAGCTTTCAAACCTAAGAGTGTTAATAAACATAACGAGGTGTACATGATGTTTATATAACATATATAAACCTAGAGATGTTGATCCTATATGCAATGCACAAATAATGTTGCAACCAAAATGTAAGAAATCTAGCATACATCCTAATTAGGAAAAACTAGATACTAACAAATACCAAGCAAGGAACAAGAGACTAGACACATAAGCAATACTACTACATATAGCAAGGAACACTTAATAATGTCTACATATAATAATAACACACAAAGAAACACACACAAACAATTAGCTTAACACATAAAAGCATTCGTCCATGTTTTGAGTGTTACATATACCAACGTATACATAGCTTGATCTTATTTGAAAATAGTTTTCGAAACATTTCAAAATTTAATTAAGTTCAACACTTTATAAATATATCAATTTACAAAGATATATCAACAAGAGATGTCCAACTTAATATAAAAGAGTAAAACACAAGTTTTACAACAAACCGAGACTCAATACTTTGGACAAAGTATAGAAGTTATAAACATTTAAATTTTAAAGTTTGAATAAAGGTTTGGAAGCATTTTTAATTGAAAGAAAACTCAATTACGTTCGAAACGCCGGGTGGCACGACTTCTACGGACTTACGGTTGATTTTATATGATTTTTCAAAGTTTGCAAAAATCTGAGTCAGACTGGCCGCGGTTCCTTATTGATAAGGATCCTCTGGGAAGAGATAAAGAACCGCGTCCAGAGGGCAAAAATAGGGTTTTTGGCCAAAATCATTTGGTAACTTTTTGGAAGGACTTAGAACTCTAAAAAATCATTTTAGACACATAGAACTCGTATTTCAGAGTTAATTATAACATAAAAGATTTTTATACTTCCAAACATGAAAAGATTTAATTAAAGCTATTATACAGAGTTTATTTAACACCAAAACTTGTACGAATGAAACAACAAAACACATTTCATAACTAATCACTCTTCATGAACAATTTGATACAAAGATCGTCTCTATTTAAAAAAAAACCGTTTTCATTTTAAAAATCATTTGTTTTGAAAAAGAGAGCAAAGATCGATCCAAGCTTTAAAGTACAATATACTTCAAAGATCTTGAGTAACCTCGCTCTGATACCAATTGTAGAAACTAGAAGGGGGGGTTGAATAGTTTCTAGTTAGTTTTCAAAACATTTCGGCTTAATCCACTGTGCGCGGTTCCTTATGTGTACCCGCGGTTCCTTATCAATAAAGAACCGCCAGTCCATTTATGGAACCGCCGACAGTGGACGAAACTGTTTATTACATGTTTAAACTTTGATAATCCTTTGTATCAAATTCTCGATCAAACTTGACAAGATATGAGATCTGTTTGATTGAAAGATAAATACTACAAGTAAGTAAACACACAAACACATCAAATCAAGAGTACATCAAGCAATAGTCTAAACACTAAGCACACACGTACTAAGCATAAGCTTTTCCACAACTAGGATGTTTAGACTAAGTGATGTACACTTGACCATAATCTAAACACGAAGTACACACGTACTAAGCCATAGCTTTTCCGCAACTTAGATGTTTAGATTATGAGATGCACACAACACACAACACAAGTATGCAACTATAAATACATCTACAAAGGTAAAGACATAAATGTAAAGGAAAGTACCGACACGATGATTTATAGTGGTTCGGTCACGAAGCTCCTCTTCGCCCTACTCCACTCCTCGAGTACACCTTACTCGAGAGTTACTTCACTAGTCAACTAACTCCTTAAGGTGGAGAAACCATACACAACGTCGCTTATCCAATTTACTCTAAGCTAAAAGTCGAGTCCTAATCTTAGGTAGGACCAATCTACACAACGTCACCCACTTCACCATTTAACGACACAAGGCTAGATGTCGAGTTCTAATCGAAAGCTAGAACCAATCTTCACGACTCTTTACTTTGAAGCTAAGTGAGAACTTCACATAACACAACTACTAATCACTTTCAAGTTTAGTGAGAACTCACAAGACACAACCACATCACTTTATAGTTTAGTGAGAACTACCTAGACACAACCACATCACTCTAGAGTTTAGTGAGAACTACCAAGACACAACCTAATCTACCCACTAGTTATGTTTTATGGCCCAACATAACAAACCTTGTGTTTTATGGCCTAAACACATAAACCATATAGATCTAAGCACACATCACTTAGATCTATAACTCTAACACTATATCCAAGTACTAACAAGACTTGGATCTACACAACTATCACCTAATCCAAGGATACCCATAACTTGGATATTCTACCCTTACAAACACATCCAAGTGTACCTAACACTTGGATCTTCTACATATACATAGTAGGAAGACTAAAAACATAACTTAGATCTATATAAGGAAAGATCTTCATCATGTAGTGAACCCAACACATCATGGTAATGATAGTGTTCTTCTCTTTGCACTTGAGAGGATGAGGATATTGAAGATTGAATCACATCTTAAACAAGATTAATCAAAACTAACTAATCAAGGATCTAAGATGGTTTTTGCAAGAAACTGTGCAAAAAGGGTTGAAAGAAAACCTGGAAATGATCCACTATTTATAGGACAACATCGCAACGGTCAAAAACACCCGTGGTTCCTTATCTCTACCTGCGGTACCTTATCAATAAGGATTCGCGGGTTCCTCTAAGGAACCTCCGCGTCGGAGTCCGTGTAAATTTGTCCTTTAGTGGGGATATGCCATCCGGGGTAGTTTATACCCTCAAAGGATATTCGTTTGGCATATGGAATATGCCAAATTCAAATTTCCATTTTCTTTTTAATAAAACATTTTCTTAAAAATAAAGTTAATTAAAATCTTTTGTCACATTTGATTAAAATGTGAGTTTTAAGAAAATATTAATCCTTGATCACTTAGTTAGGTTAATGACATGTTTGTACATACCTGGAGTAATTCATGCCGAATGCGGTCTTGGAGGTGTCAAGAGAAGTATACAAGTGTATTCTTGAGTGATTACGAGTACCTTAACATTTTACATAATGTATTGCGAATTATACGTTTGTCATCAACAAAACACAAAGAGATTATATCGACAAAGCATTGTAATGTTTGCACTAACAAGTTCCATGATGGTCATTCTCATGACTGTGATTCATGTAACCATTCAGCTGAGTGGCCGGCTGGTACTGGTTTGCACTCATATGACTGAAACGACAACTGAATGACGTGTGACGTGTAACTAAGAATTAGGGACAAGGATTGATGAAAATCGTCTGATGGTGAAGCATCTTCTCGTCCGATCGCTTTGACCTAACGCCTTTGTCTTCGTCTTGTAAGATATCCAGGTTGTGAACAACATCAACATCTCGTAGCGTCTCCAAACATCAGCAGCATCAACCCTAGTAACATCTCCAAGCTATGAGCGGCATCAGCAATCTTGTAGAATATCAGCAAGTGGACATATGCCTGAGATGATTCAGAAGTGACTAGCGAATACTCGTGAAGTATTGCAAGTGAAATACACATGGATTTAGGTACGTGTAATACACATGGAATACGGTACATGGAGTACACGTGGAATGCACAGGAAATGATCGGTATGGGGTCGATCATTTGTCATGATTTAAGGAAGTATATCGGTTAAACGGTTAGGAAAACCATCATGATAACCTGGCAGTATTAGCATAGACATCATTCTGGTTGTATCGAGAAACGTTAAATTGTGGTTACACAAAATTCAACGATGATTTGCCTGACAGCATGATCAATGAAAACCAACCATGACTATCATGAAAGCAGGATTTAATGAAATCCAACAATGTCTTGCATGAAAGCATAAATAACAAAAGAGGCGTAAGACGTAATTAACATGAAGACGGAATTATCATGAAGAAACATGAAACAATCTATCATGAAGGAGTGTATAACATAATCAGCATGAAACTGAAGTTAACCATGATAATATGAAAACATACTTGACATAAAAACATAGTAACTTATGAGGGGACATGAAAAAAATTTATGCCAATAAATCATGAGAAAAATTTTATGCATGAAAAACAGTGCATGAATGCATAATGTAGTTTATAAAAACCTTTATATGTGCGAGGGGACGCCTATGGGTTGGTCCCAAAACAAAAGACATGGCGAGGGGACGCCTATGGGTCGGTCCCAAAGTTAAAAGTTTCGATAAAAGCACATGTGACTAAATAGGGTCAGTCTTGTACCAACCATTACTTAGTTATAATTCCTGCAACAATGATACATGAAACATAAATAAATGAAACTCATCTATCAAAACTTATCAGAAAAAATTTTTATGTGACTAATTATGAACTACTGGGGTTCAGTCCACATAGCCACAGTTCACGAGGGACATCATGCATGAAACAATGACACATAACTAAATATGAATGAAGGTTGTCCATCCATATTAGTAAAACAATATCGATGAAAACATCAAGTTTAAAACCTCAAGGTGCTGAAAACATCTTGGTTAAAACAACAATGCGCTGAAAACATCAATACGTAGAATAACAAACGTTGGCTTAGGAAGCTCCTGGTGACTACCCACTAGTCACAGGTCGAGTTTTAGAGCCTACACGTCGAAGCCTTGGCTCTGATACCATAATTGTAACACCCCATTTTGATAAATGGAATGTCACGCGTAATTATGGCGTGTCATCAAATCATGCAAGGTAAATGTACTAAAACATACATGACCATAGGGAAAACCGGAATCAAACATCGGTCCCCCAAACATAAGCCCAAAACATAATAAAGTAAATGAAATGAATGAAAGACTTATACAAGCATAAGTATATGAAGGCAAAAAGGAAAAGAAGTCTATGGCAGCTTCCATCCTATGCACGTCCTCCAAATGCTCGAGTCTGTCCTAGAGTACCTGTCGTTTTGGGATATGGAAAGGAAAGTAACGGCTGAGCATAACGCTCAGTGCACGGATATACAAGCATGAAATGAATAATATAAGTATGAATAACATATAGCAGCGGAAATGTATATGTCCTGGAAAACCTGGTTATTTCTTAGTAAGACTGGTTTTATAGTTTGAAAAGCTTTATGTTTATCTTATGAAAACTGTTTAACATATTTTACCATTAGCCAATATAGGTCATGAAAATCCACCGTGCATGAATACTTGGAGGGGTGACCTCATCATGCAAATTAGAGGGGCTGCCTCGAATTTAATATACTGGTTTGGGTTAGGAGGGATCAGCTCCTTGTGAAGGATGCAAGGCACACACCTCATTCACACTGAGTAATCTGCTGAAAACATGTAACTAGGATGCACCTATACGCCCCACATTATAAATATAATAATATGACCAAAAGCTGAAGGGACGCCACGAGCAATCACTCCGTCGTGGTGAAGTCATAACACCAGTGCCTCTAGTGTTATGGTTATGGTACCTCCATAACTAGGTGAAACTGGTCATGCATGTATATGGCTTTAGGTATACTAATTAAACATAAGAAATCAAACATACAAACTTATACTATGGGAAAACAGTTGGCTACTTACGAGAATCCTAATAAGGAAAGAAGGTCCATACTGAAAGGACGGGAATCCGTACCTTATGTCCAGTGAACGAAGAAGACGAACGTAAGAGAGTCCTACTTCGTATCACTAATGCTACATAAATACATACATGTATAAGTATCTGATTACTGAATACGTAACTGGTTTTATGTCATGTCTTAGCTTATTTTATACGTTCGTGTCATGTTTAACTGTTTTAAGCTTTATACTGAATTTATATTATATTATGTCTATTTTGATTAAGTATTACTTGTATTTCATGTATTATTATACTTTCTGTGTAATAATAAGTAACTTTCTAAAAATAGCAGGTTTCCTAAATAGAAAGTTTTCAAAAATAGAAATTTACCAAAAATAGAAAGTTTCCAAAAATAGAAAGTTTCCAAAAATAGAAAGTTTCCAAAAATAGAAAGTTTCCAAAAATAGAACAACTGCTTAAAATAGATAAGTTTCTAAAAGTCAAAAGTTTCCATAAATAGATTAGCTGCCTTAATTAAATAAGTTTCTAAAAATAGAAAGTTTTCATAAATAGATTAGCTGCTTTAATTAAATAAGTTTCTAAAAATAAAAAGTTTCCATAATTAGATATAAGCTGGTTAAATAAGCTAATTATATAAGCTTAAGTGCTTTCTGATTATTATTCTAAGTCATGTAGTTATAAAGTATAGTTTATTAATTATTACATGTAAATTAAATAAACTATAGGTTAAAATTATTTAATTAAATATATCATGATTTTGATTAAATAAAGTATAATACTTAGGTTAAAACATGTATTATTAATTATTAATAATATAACCTAAGTCATGTTAATTAATTAGTTATAGTCATGGTTTTTAATAATTAATTAATTATATAGTCTAGTAAAATATAAATACTTAGGTTAAAATTCATGATCTAATAATTAAATTTATAACCTAGGTCATGTTAATTAAATTAATCATATCATGTTTTATTAATTTAATTTTAACACATAACTATTAATATCATAAACTTTAAAATAATATATGAACCGGACCCGTAACTAGAAACCATGAACCGGACCCGTAATCAACACCATACCCCGAACCAAGGTCGGGGTTACCCCTTGTTGCTGCTGTCGTGACCATCATCATCACCATACCGAGACCATATGGTCTCGGTGGTGGATAATAAACCAAGCCGAGACACCTTAGGGGTTCGGTTAGGCGTCGGCTATCACAAACACCCCTAAAAACCCTTGTTTTGATTTACCCCATGATCATAGTCATGTTTTAATAATTGTTTTTAATTAGTTTTTAAAAACATCATGATTTTATGTGATTCAACAAATCAAAACATAAAAGAAAAAGGTTAAAAATGTTATACCGAATACGTGAATCAATTAAGGATGAACACACACGAATCCTTGCACAATATCCAAGATCAAAATCAACCCGAACACCTCTTTTGGTGTTGTAAAAGTGGCGGCCAAAAAGGAGGAGGAAGAAAGAATTAGGGTTTTTACTTTTTTGTGAGAATTTTGAATAATGAAAAGATATTTTCCCTTTTTCTTGTTTTGGTAAAAATAAACATGGGCTTGGCCCTTTCCCTCTTCCTAATTTCGTGGATAATGGGGCCCACATGTGGTAACCCGAATGTTTTCCGTGTCTAAAATATTAGTGTGTTCTCGTGTGTTCTCGTGTTCGTAACTTACGTGTTTTAATTAGTTATCGATCGTGACTTAATATATTTATTTGTGTTCGTAATAAATATATATACATACTTAATATTAGTTCGTGATTAATTTACGTTCATGATTTCATGATCGCATGTTCGTGATAATAATTATTATTGGAATACTTATCGTGTGTTCATACGTAATAAATACTTATCGTGTTCGAACACGTACATAATACTTAAAATTCCTATACGTGAAACGTAACGTGCTATAAAAAGGAAAGTTCTAATTACGTACGTACGATCTATAGGGTACTATTCATGGTAAAAGCATGCGGGTTTTACATAACCACACCTTGATAACTCAATATCAGGATGCTATGATCAGCTTTATAGCCCAAGAATTCCAAGGTTTGAACAAGTCTTAGCAAAATATCAAGAAAAGTGGAAAATGTGCAAACTTTTGCACACTCCTTTTGAAAACAGGTTTAGGATTCAAGATTACTTAACAAATAACTAAAATAAGCAGTAAACAACAATGGCACTTGAGTTTTCTTCAAAGATTCAAACACATTTCATTCAACTGAATATGGATTTACAGAATTTTGAACAAAGGAAAATTCAAGAGCAAATTGTAAATGACAGCCTAAATGCCTTTATATAGGCTACAAGTGACTACTACAAAGCATAAAAACGTAACCCTAATTGGTGGCGAAGTCCCAAAAATGCCCCTTGAGTAGCTTGAACTTTGAAGATCATGTGACTGTTTCTTGTTTGTTTGTGGAGCTGGCATGGTGAAAAATGATCAAAGGGCTTATAATAAGCTTAACTTCAAAGCAAGTTTGTGGAACATTGGATGACTGTCCAAAATTTGGCAGTATGCACAAAGGTGTGTAGCAGGGAATCTTGTGTGGGGTGTGGGGTAAAGTAGCATGTGTTTTCAATGTTGGGATGTGATTGCTTAATCATGAATCTGGATAATCTTAGGGTCTAATTACAACAGGATTAAGAAAACCCAATTGTGTTCTTGAGTGAATAGTGCCATGTTTTAATTCGTTTTTGGTTTAGATTATGTTTAAAAACATGTTTAAGGCGCCAAGATTAAACAAGTATAAACCAGGTTTAGTGGATGGGTGAGGTGGAGTAATGGTGTGTTGTGATTGGTGGAGAGTGTGAGTGGGACAGGTGTCACCCACTCACTGGTCTAGGTTACTATCATTGTCTGCCAAGAATAACCCCTCAATTCCTTTCTTCTTGTCACTTTGTAAATAAACAGCCCACAATCCGTTTTCCTTTGTTAGCAAACTTTTCATTTTCACACTTTTGCCCCAAATACTTTTCCAAAGTATTTTTAGTGGTATTTCTTGCCAATTCTTGATTCTTGAAGGACTGATTTGGTATTTTCTTCAAGGATTATGGTCTTGACTTGTATGATTGACATTTTGGAGGACTGAAAATGACAAATCTTCATTTTTAAGGGACCATTCTTGCCAAGTCTTCAAAGTCAAGGGTCCTTTTTGCAATTTAACATTTTTAAAGGACCAAACTTGTAATTTCTTGTAACTTAAAGTTCTTCATGGTATGTTTGACTTTGAGAAGGACTAATATTGACATTTTAGTTTTGTTGAGGGACTAAAATTGTCAATTCTTCAAAGTGGAGGGCCTTTTTTTAATATTGACAAACTTTAGGGACCAAACTTGTAATTATGAAGATACAAGGGTATAAAGTGTCAATTCTTCAATATTGGAGGACCCTTCTTCATAAATCTTCAAATCTTCAAGGGTTTTCTTTGGAAAATTCTTCATTAGGGCTTGGTTCAATGTGCGGCTTCGTTTCCTGTGTTCGTTTTTGCATGATTCTTGTGATCTTTTGTCATTTTCTCAATATCCGTACCTAAAATACACAAGCAAAAAACACAAGCATATATTGGGCTATTTTGATGATATTTAATGCATTAAAAGCCCTTTTTGGACGATGAGACTATGTATAAAAGCAGTCTCATCACTCCCCCATACTAAACCATTGTCGTGCCCTCACGCAATGCTAGAATAAAGTATCGTAGCACCTCCAAAATTCATTTTTGTTCACTTTTATTGAATGATAAACTAGCTACACTACTACTATGACTACCACTACTTGCGTTTTAGACATAATGTATGATTTTCATCGCAAAATGGGACGTTTAGGTTCATAGAATAAGAACACGTGAATGCTTCATTAGAAATAATTTCATCGTCCTTGATTTTCACCCCAATTCCATGCCAAGCGTGCAACGAGATCATTGTCATTATAAGTTAGTAATGCTAACACTACTCATATGCCCTAATCACGTACTTATCCTCCCAATTTCCTAAGTTGTATCTCTTATATTTTATTATGTCTTGAATGTTTCACGAGGATACATTGTTTGACTTATGCGATAATAGAGATTTAGGACTAAAAATAGAGTCCTAACGGTGTAAGCAAGACCATCAAATCAATAACCCCTCCTAATAGACAACGATGTCAAAAAATTAAGTCAACAAGAAGGATCGATAAATACGGTTTTATAACGGTTTTGAACATGAGACTTATTACCAAGACTTTTATACGCCCCCTAACGGAAGGGCCTTATTATCATAGGTTTACCTCCATCTTTTATTCAACTTCGCCATGAAGCTTTTATTATGACTTCGGTCTTGCCTTGCCTTTTATTATCCACCTCATCGGTGGTTTTATTAGCCAAAGACGTATATCCTCACGCTAAGGCGAATTTTGGATCTTTAAAGCTTCAAAGATTAAGGCTTGATTCACTTTCAATTTTGCATAGATTTTTTGGCCTTGTGGACTTCAAATTGTTTGCTTGATTTAGGTGAGCACTTGAAATCTTATTATTGGGTGAAGCTTTTGTTTATTCGGGTGCCAATACTTCAAAACCGTGACGCTGGCGATACCTTAATGTCTTCCCAATTTAATTACACGGAAGCTACTAGAAAAGACTAGAAACCCAACAATCAAGACTAAACCGCTAAGTCAATATTTATTAAGAAAAAAATATTTACAAGCGAAGGGAGAATAAGCAAACAACGAGAACACATGAGTTTTTGAAAGAATACGAGTACTCTACGTTTAGCATAGTAACTTATCATTAACTTTATCATTTCTCGTCCTCATTTAAGAGACTTAGCCTAATGTAAAGTTAAGGAATTAAAGCTAAGTGCTCAACATGCACGGTCGAGTCAAAAATTACTCTTATTCTCGCCATCAGAAAATCTACATTCGTGTCTTCAAACACTTATAAAACATAAGAAAAATTTTAAAATTTGGCCATTTTTAGTCTTATTTTGCAACAAAACGATAAACAAAAAGATAAACTTTGGAAAGCGTGAAGGTTTGGCAAGGCAAGTATCTATTCACCCCCCCCATACTAAAGTTAAACATTGTCCTCAATGTTTCGAGTCTAGGGGTGCAAAACACCCCCATACTAGAGACGTAGTCGAATGCCTAATCTAGCATGGAAATGGTGTAACCGTTGAATTTAAAGCCGTTTATGAAGTGTGCTATAAACCTAAGCTTAGAACATCAAAGGATATATCATGGGTGTTGAGAAAGTCTTCAAAGCAAACGATCGAGTGCTCCCATAAAACAAACACGAGAGGCTCCAATCGTGAAGATCATGATCATCTAAAATCCACAATTCACAAACAACCACGAAACAAAGGTTGGAAGGGCACAAATCCCCACACGTTACTACATTAGAAAGCGATAATATATACATATGATAAGCATGGGACTCCCACACGAGGCACCTCGTTTTTGATTACCGAGTCATGAGCTCGACTCAATCCCCTCAATACTAATTATCATTGGGGAAGTTGATTTGGTCGAGGTAGTTTAAGGATGGAACTTCCCCGCCAAAGTAGTGCTTCAACCTATGTTCATTCACCTTGAAATTGGGGCCATCATTTTGAGCTAGCTCGATGGTCCCATATGGAAAAACTTGAGTCACGGTGAATGGACCGGACCAACGGGATTTCAACTTACCGGAAAAGATTTTCAATCGAGTGTTAAAAAGCAAAACTTGATCCCCAATGTTAAAAACCCGGTTTTTAATTTTAGAATCATGCAACATTTTAGTCTTTTCTTTATAAATCAATGAATTTTCATAAGCAATATCCCTTAATTCATCTAATTCATTGAATTGCATTTTCCGGTGTTTTCCCACGGTCTCCATGTCATCATTACAATGCTTTAGGGCCCAATAAGCCTTGTGTTCCAATTCAATTAGCAAATGACAATTTTTCCCATACACAAGCTTATAGGGAGTGCACCCAATGGGCGTCTTATGAGCAGTCCTAAAGGCCCATAAAGCATCGTCTAACTTATCCGACCAAGATTGTCGGTTTTCCCCAACGGATCTCTCCAAGATCCTCTTCAACGCTCGGTTTGAAACCTCGACTTGCCCACTAGTTTGTGGGTGATAAGCCATAGAAAGCCGATGTGTAACCCCATATTTTCTTAGGACCCTTTCGAATTGGTCGTTACAAAAATGGGTTCCACGATCGCTTATGATCGCACGAGGGGTTCCAAAACGAGAAAACAAGCTTTTCAAAAACTTGACTACCACACAAGCATCATTGGTGGGAAAAGCCTTAGCTTCCACCCACTTAGATAGGTAGTCAACCGCGACAAGGATGTACTTATTACCACGAGATGATGGGAACGGCCCCATAAAGTCGATGCCCCAAACGTCAAAGATCTCACACACTTGGATGATATTTTGTGGCATTTCATCTTTTTGTGAGGCTTTTCCTTGTCGTTGGCATGAGTCACACGACTTCACAAGCTCATGTGCATCTCGGTAAATAGTAGGCCAAAAGAAGCCGGCATCAAAAACCTTCTTAGCCGTGAGATTAGCACAGTGGTGACTACCCGTGGGTCCCTCGTGACAAGCTTTAAGGATGTTAGAAGCTTCGGTACCAAAGACACAACGTCGGATAATTTGATCCGCACAAGTTCGAAACAAGTAAGGGTCGTTCCAAAAGTAGAACTTGACGTCACGAAAGAATTTTCATTTTTCTTGAGTCGTCATACCCTTGATGATGAAGTTGCCCGCATGATAATTTGCGATATCCGCAAACCATGGGGTAGAAGAATCAAGCTTAGATTTCACTACACCAAGTGTCTCGAGCGAAAATGTTTCGGTGATTTCCTTGGGCTCGTAAACACTTTGGTGAGGATCTTCCAAATGAGAAAGATGATCGGCCGCTAGATTCTCGGCTCCTTTTTTTTTCAACCATTTTGTGATCAAATTCTTGAAGGAGGAGAATCCAATGAAGTAATCTCGGCTTTGCATCTTGTTTATCCATAAGATACTTGATAGCCGAATGATTTGTATACACTATGCATTTTGTCAAGACGAGATAAGGTCGGAATTTCTCAAATGCATACACCACGGCAAGGAACTCCTTCTCCATTGTAGTGTATTTAAGTTGAGCCTCGGTCATCGTCTTGCTAGCATAGTGAATAGGCAAGAAGTGATTTTCATGACGTTGCCCCAATACGGCCCCAATAGCGTAGTCACTAGCATCACACATGAGCTCAAATGGGAGGTTCCAATTGGGAGCAACAAGAATGGGAGCTTCGGTAAGTTTCCTCTTAAGGATTTTAAAGGCTCGTACACAATCTTCGTCAAAGACAAAACATGCCTCTTTTTCAAGAAGATATGTAATAGGTCAAGATATCTTTGAAAAATCCTTGATGAATCGACGATAAAAGCCCGCGTAGCCTAGGAAACTCCTAACTCCCTTAACGGTTTTGGGATGAGGTAATTTGGCGATGACGTCTACCTTAGCTTGATCTACCTCAATCCCCGCTTTCGAAACCTTGTGCCCTAAGACAATTCCACTTTTAACCATAAAATGACATTTTTCCCAATTAAGCACAAGGTTGGTTTCCTCACAACGCTTCAACATTTTCTCAAGATTCGACAAACACAAAGTGAACGAATTACCAAACACGGAAAAGTCATCCATGAAGACTTCCATCGTCTTCTCGATCATATCATGAAAAATAGCCATCATGCACCTTTGAAAGGTTCTCGGTGCATTGCAAAGTCCGAATGTCATTCTACGATAGGCAAACGTCCCATATGGACACGTAAACGTAGTTTTTTCTTGATCACGAGGGTCGATGGGAATTTGGAAGTAACCGGAAAAACCATCTAAAAAGCAATAGAAATCGTTTCCCGCAAGACGCTCCAACATTTGGTCCATGAAGGGAAAGGGAAAATGGTCTTTACGAGTGGCTTCATTCAACTTACGATAGTCAATGCACACTCTCCATCCGGTCATGAGTCTAGTAGGAATTAACTCGTTGGCATCGTTTGGCACAACGGTCATTCCTCCCTTCTTAGGGACACAATGAATAGGACTCACCCAAGGGCTATCGGAAATAGGGTAAATCATTCCCGCGTCAAGGAGTTTAAGGACTTCCTTTTTGATGACGTCGTGAATTTTGGGGTTCACCCTCCTTTGACATTGGATTGTGGGCTTGTAATCTTCCTCCATTAAAAATTTGTGGGTACAAAACTTGGGATCGGTCCCCTTAATGTCGGATAACTTCCACGCAATTGCCCCTTTGTGATCCTTTAGAACATCGACAAGTACGGTTTTTTCATCATTTGAAAGTTCTTTCGAAATAATAACCGGCAACTTTTCGTCCTCCTCCAAAAAGACATATTCGAGATGAGGAGGTAAATCTTTCAACTCGAGGATAGGTGGTTCCTCAATTGAAGATTTGGGCTCGATACTCATAACCTCCTCGGGTGGAGGAAATGGGAAATTGTTAAGAAAATCCTTGATAATCGAGAAGTCCTCATCGTTGTCGAGGTCTTCATTACAAGTACGTGGAACATCGAATTCTTCCAACGTAAAACCACCACCTTAAAATGGAGTGAAGGTTGGTGTCGAGTTATCAAGAATGGGATCTAACATAGTGGGATTTCCACTATTTTCATCATCACCAAAACCTAGAACTTCTTGTGAAATTTCCTCGCAAACAACGTCAATCATATCAACGAGGTTTATGGTTGCAACGGAATAAACATGAGAAATTTGAGAGTTTTGAGTTGCGTTTATAACAAGTTCCTCGTCGTTGAAACGTAAGGTGATCTTTCTAGCATAAACATCGATCAAAGCCATAGACGTGTCTAAAAACGAACGACCTAAAATGAGGGGAACTTGAGGATCCGTGGGAATATCGACAACGATAAAGTCTACCGGATAATAGAACTTTCCCACTTTCACAAAAACGTCTTCCGCCAATCCACATGCGGGAATCGTGGAATGGTCGGCCAACTCGATAGACATTAGTGAAGGAGTAAGATTAGGAAGATTGAGCGACTTGAAGATTGCAAGTGGCATCAAGTTAATGCTAGCACCAAGATTGGCCAAGGCATAACATTCTTCCATATCTTGGATTACACAAGGGATCAAGAATTTACCTGGATCACCGAATTTTTGAGGTATGCGATTAAGATAAACCGATGAACAACTAGACAATTGGTGCAATTTCTCCTTGTTGTTCAAAATACTCTTAAAGTTAGCGGCAAATCGAGGCATCATGACCAAAGCATCGGCGAAACTCACATTAAAGTGCAAATCACGAAACATTTTCATAAAAAGCTCAAATTGGTAATTATCGCGCTCTTGACGTTTCTCCTTTCTAAGTCTCGATGGATAGGGCAAAGGTGGTGTGGGTTGAGGCATAGGCATAGCCTTTGGAATCTCGGGTTCCAATGTTGGTAATGGGTCAACCGTAGGTGTGGCATGAGCGGTACTTCGTGGGATTTGGACATGCTCCTTTTCGACCATCACCTCGGGTTCTTCCTCAATTGCTTCCTCTGTAGGAGCAATTGGTAGAGGAGTCGGTTCCTTAAGTGTCTTACCACTACGTGTGGTAATCACTTTCATCTCACCCTTAGGGTTTGATAGGGTGTTACTAGGAAGACTACTCGATGACGGTTTGCACATAATTTCCTCAAACATAGATGAAATTTTGTCCTCAAACATGGATTGCCTCTTCTCGGCTTTAATCATTTCTTGCTTAATTTCATGTTGCCCTTGTTCCATTTTTTGTTGGTTTTGTTGTAACCTAGTTACATTTCCTTCCATCTTGTTGGTATGGATTTTAAGCTCATTTGCTAACTCATTTTTCAACTCTTTCTTCAAGTCGTTCTTAAACTCGGATCTTAGGCTAATGATTTCTCTTTGAATCTTGTCAAACCTAGCATCGTTTCCATTAGCATATTCAACAAATTCATTTGGAAGATCTTTCAAAGTTTGCAAACCCTTGTTGTTGTTTTGAAAATCACTTTGATTTTTGTTTGAAACTTGATTATTAGCCCCTTGATTACCATAGTTTCCTTTGTTGTAATTGTTTTTGAAACCAACTTGATTGTTTCGATAGTTGTTGTTAGCATTTTGATTTAAACCAAAACCCGGTGGAGTCAATTGATTAGAGCGGGTAACTTGACCGTTTTGGTTGTAAGTTCCCGTGGCCGCGTAGGCACTTGAAGTGTTACCACCGTTGGTAATGCACTCGGAGAAATCATGACCTCCACCACAATACATGCATGAAACCTCAACCGCTTTAGCCGTAGCGGGAGCACTTGGTTCTCCAACTTTGAATTCAATTAAAAGTCCTTTAAGCTTATCAAAGATTTTGTTTTCCATGTTCGCCTCAATTTGGCAAGCATCGATGATATTAGACAAAGAAGGTGAAGCCGAAGACGAAGGTTTACGAACACTTGACGTGCTACGAGGACTATACATCTTAGATCTATTCTCAGTTGTCACCAAAACTTCCTCAACCGTTTTACACAAAAAATTACCACCCGCGGCGGCATTTAGATAATCCCTCTCATGATCATTAAGTCCATTGTAAAACGTGTCAATTTGATGCAAGTTGGAAAATCCGTGATGAGGACACTCATGTAACATTTCCTTAAACCTATTCCAAGCCGTTGAAAAACTTTCATTAAATTCTTGTGAAAATTTTGAAATCTCGTTTTTCAAATGCGTAGTCTTAGAGGGCGGAAAAATTGGTTCACAAATTTTGAAACGAGATCCTTCAACGTTAATATAGAATTGGGTGGCTCTTTCTCTAACCAAAGTTTAGCGGGCCCTGCTAAGGAATACGGAAAAAGCATCATCTTAATCGAGTCATTAGCAACATCCTTAAATTTGCAAGTGGCGGTAAGACGATTGAATTGGCGGATATGGTTGTGCGGGTTGTCCTTTTCATCACCACGGAATTCGTTGTTTTGGATCATCGACAACAAACCCGTTTTCACTACAAAATTCTCCGCAAGGATAGCGGGAATCACAATAGCATCTCCATAACCCTCGGTGGGTGCTTGAAGTAACTCCATCATAGTTCGATTCGCCATGGTTGGTTCTTCTCTTACAATGGGCTCGTCAATAGGAGACTCCTCACTAGAAAGATTAGGAGTAGGTGTTGACTCCTTTCGGTTTTTTCGTTTACGTACACGTCTTGCTTGATTACGAGTAAGCATAAACGTCACGTACAACGTGGGGGTGAGAAAAGAAGATTCTTTTTGGTGTTTTGTATTTTTCCAATTTTTTTTGTGGTTTTTGATTGTTTTTACTTTTTTGTTGGATTTTTGTGATTGTATTAAGTAGACCAAAATCTACAAATCTCCTCCTTAATCAAATCTCTTGATTAAAGAAGCCTCAAGGAATGAAAACGATCACGTGAAGTGAACGCCTTCGATGACTTTAGAACGTTGGTGGAACACCAAAACGTTCAAGAGGGTTTAATCAAATGAAACCAAGAGAGTATATATGATACTTAATAATACTTTGGGCGGCAAAACCCTCGATTAGCTCTCAAAATCAAATACGCACAAGCAAGCAGGGAAACGAGGCGGCGCGAAGAACTTAAGAGCCTTTTTCCTTAGGGTATATTTTATAATACCCGCCTTATACCCACTTTATAGTTTGTATTTTTCAAAATAGAGCTTCACGAAAGTATTTATCTATTTTTGCCTTTCTTTCTTGTTTGAGATTCGAATACAATGATTGGGTAATGACCTCCCAAGTCAAGGTTGTGTTTTCACACTTTTGGAGTACTTGTGAATTTATAGTTCTACGTATACAATATATTAATAATATTCACACAAAAAACGAAAAACCGATAATACGTATTAGTAGAGTGCTACTAATACAAATAGATATTATGGCTATATATAAAAACAACAATTGACAAATCAAAACACAACACGCCTCCCCGGCAGCGGCGCCAAAATGATGGTTGTAATTTTACACTTGTGTTAGGAAAACAAGGTAATTAGGGTAAGTACACAAGTGATTTAGGAAAACCACAAGTTATGACCCAAAGTGGGGATCGTTCTCAAGGAGGCTAGTGTGTTGTGTAGAGAGATGATTAACTTTTTGATTATATGATTATGAGAAAAGAAATAGAATTGAGATAAGAAGAGAATGACGGTTACGATGGCGGATTAAACTAAGACGAAAAGGTCGTACAAGTAAAACCGTAAAAAGTACCAAAACTAAAAATTTACTCTAAAAATTCCTAGAGAATTGCAATCAATCCTAAATAATGTAATTAGAGTTTACAAAATCAAAAATCACCCAAACCTTTTATTTAATTAAATAATGATTTTTTAATGCTAATTAAAGCCCTAAAAATCAATTTAATTAACAAAAACCCAAAATGAGATTTTTTTAATTGTAAACCTCTAAAATACCCTAACTTAATTTAAAACTATTTTTGAAAATTTTAAAACTAATAAAAAACAATTTAAAAACAATTAAAAACTATTAAAACTTAAAATAATTATAAAAGTTAATCTAATGACAATAAAAATATTCTAAAAATTGTAAAATTCCTAATTTAGTGTGTTTAACCTAAGAAAAGTATAAAAACTTGAAAAATCTATATTTTAATTTTTAATAATAAAATAATAATAAAATAATATTAAAAATCTAAAATTTATAAAAAAATTCTAAAAACTTGCAAACTAGCTTAATTTAACCTAAATAATACAGAGATGAAGTTGAAATTACAAAAATACCCCTAATGGGCCTCCAAATGGGCCGAAATCTAAAACAGACCCTTATTGGGCCAAAATAAGCCCAATAAGAAAATGTTTATAAAAATGGCTCAAAAGCTCCTATCTGACTCAAAATTTGATTTTGAACACAAATTTTCAAAGGCCCAAAAGCTGAAAATGTGAAATAAGCTGGCTTATATCAAACAGCTTATTCTTAATGGGCTTTTGGCCCATTAAGCTATAAGCTGATGCCATAAGCTCAAATTAGACACACAAGCTTCTTTTGAGTTACTTAAGACTTCTGTAAATAGAAATTTGAAAAATTCCAAGGAATAAGCCTGAAAATGCAATAAGCAATCTACACAAAACGACAAAATAGTCGTTTTCGAGTTCTAGGCTAGCCCAAGAGCTGATTCAAGTTTCAAAAGCTTTTAAATGACTTAACTAAGCTTAATCAACAAAAATTTTTCAAATAAGTTCACTCAATAAGCTGAAATAAGCAAATAAGTACTACTTTAAAAGTCAACTTTAAGAGTTTTCTAGTAAAAAGTCAAAGTCAAAGTCTAATAAGCTCCAGTTCAAACAAATGGGTCAAATGAGGGAGATTGATCACAAAAAATAAGTTGTTGCAGGTCTGGATAAGCCAATATGGCTTATTAATAAGCTGAATGCAAATTAACACTATTAGGGGCTAGTTTTGGATGTTGAGCAGTGGAAACTTTTTCCACTGCTTGACTTGTTTGACTTTTTGTTTTCAGTGACTTTTTTGGAGATTCAAGTTACACAAAGGCACCCAAATGATCAGTGGATCAAGAGGAGTCAAATACAACAAATAAATCACAATCACTAACTGCCAATTAGTACAGTTTAATCAAAACATCACCAGATATGCACCAGACATGAACAAATAAGCAGTTAAGCACTTATAAGATGTTTTAGCAAATTTCAGCCAACCAAATTGCACCAAAAGCAAACACAAGCTATAATAAACTTAAATGAACATGTTTAAACAGGTTTCATGCAATGGTTCAAAGCATAAATCAAGATTCAAGCAAATGAAGGTTACTGATGAATACTAACACAAGCAGATTTTACTTTGCTGATGCAATTGACCAACAAGCCAAATTCAAACACTCAGATATATCACATATGTTGTATAAACAATGATTTAACAACTTTCAACCCTAAGGATGCATATATTCTAGATATTACCAAAATCTTAGGTTAAAAACAGTTAAAATCAATGAGATATAGCACAATGTTTAATTCAAAGGTTTAAACCCAAAAACTTGTAGCAAATAGCACGCAAACAAGTATATAGCAGATACAAAGCAATAACACAAACTTCTAACAACACAATGTCAACTTATGATCTTAAACAGGTAATCACAAACACCCTTTTAACTTTTCAAAATCAAATTTTCAAACCAAAAGTGTTATCCAAGACCACTCAAGCCCAAATAAGCACAATAACAGGTGAGATATGCAGATTTAAGCAAGATTAAGCCACAAAATTCACAAGAACACAAGCAACTCACAAATATCACAAATATCCAAAATTTATTCAGATTTTGAGATTAAGGGTGCAAACCTTATGGATGTACATCCACACCCACGAATTTTAAGCTTATGTGCTAGCAAGAAAAAGCACAAGCTTCCACAATAAAGCCTGCTAAGATTCAACAAGGTTAAGAGCACAAATATCAAAACAGAAAGATGAAAAATTCTTGATTAATGCAACCTTAGTTCCCCAAACTTGATTATCCCCAAGTTATAGGCTTCACCTATAACACCTCATTTTGATAAATGGAATGTCACGCGTAATTATGGCGTGTCATCAAAGCATGCAAGGTAAATGTACTAAAACATACATGATCATAGGGAAAATCGGAATCAAACATCGGTCCCCCAAACATCAGCCCAAAACATAATAAAATAAATGAAATGAATGGAAGACTTATACAAGCATAAGTATATGAAGGCAAAAAGGAAAAGAATTCTATGGCAGCTTCCATCCTATGCACGTCCTCCAAATGCTCGAGTCTGTCCTAGAGTACCTGCTGTTTTGGGACATGGAAAGGAAAGTAACGGCTGAGCATAACGCTCAGTGCACGGATATAAAAGCATGAAATGAATAATATAAGTATGAATAACATATAGCAGCGGAAATGTATATGTCCTACAAAACCTGGTTATTTCTTAGTAAGATGGTTATATAGTTTGAAAAGCCTTATGTTTATCTTATGAAAACTGTTTAACATATTTTACCATTAGCCAATATAGGTCATGAAAATCCACCGTGAATGAATACTTGGAGGGGTGACCTCATCATGCAAATTAGAGGGCTGCCTCTAATTTAATATACTGGTTTGGGTTAGGAGGGATCAGCTCCTTGTGAAGGATGCAAGGCACACACCTCATTCACACTGAGTAATCTGCTGAAAACATGTAACTAGGATGCACCCATACGCCCCACATGATAAATATAATAATATTGCCAAAAGCTGAAGGGACGCCACGAGCAATCACTCCGTCATGGGGAAGTCATAACACCAGTGCCTCTAGTGTTATTGTTATGGTACCTCCATAACTAGGTGAAACTGGTCATGCATGTATATGGCTTTAGGTATACTAATTAAACATAAGCAATCAAACATACAAACTTATACTATGGGAAAACAGTTGGCTGCATACGGGAATCCTAATAAGGAAAGAAGGTCCATACTGAAATGACGGGAATCCGTACCTTATGTCCACTGAACGAAGAAAATGAACGGAAGAGAGTCCTACTTCGGTATCACTAATGCTACATAAATACATACGTGTATAAGTATCTGATTACTGAATACGTAACTGGTTTTATGTCATGTCTTAGCTTATTTTATACGTTCGTGTCATGTTCTACTGTTTTAAGCTTTATACTGAATTTATATTATATTCTGTCAATTTTAATTAAGTATTACTTGTATTTCATGTATTATTATACTTGCTGTGTAATAATAAGTAACTTTCTAAAAATAGTAGGTTTCCTAAAATAGAAAGTTTCCAAAAATAGAAAGTTAATAAAAATAGAAAGTTAATAAAAATAGAAAGTTTCCAAAAATAGAAAGTTTCCAAAAATAGAAAGTTTCCAAAAATAGAATTACTGCTTAAAATAGATAAGTTTCTAAAAATAGAAAGTTTCCATAAATAGATTAGCTGCCTTAATTAAATAAGTTTCTAAAAATAGAAAGTTTCCATAAATAGATTAGCTGCCTTAACTAAATAAGTTTCTAAAAATAGAAAGTTTCCATAATTAGATATAAGCTGGTAATTATATAAGCTTAAGTGTTTTCTGATTATTATTCTAAGTCATGTAGTTATAAAGTATAGTTTATTAATTATTACATGTAAATTAAATAAACTATAGGTTAAAAGTATTTAATTAAATATATCATGATTTTAATTAAATAAAGTAAAATACTTAGGTTAAAACATGTATTATTAATTATTAATTATATAACCTAAGTCATGTTAATTAATTAATTATAGTCATGGTTTTTAATAATTAATTAATTATATAGTCTAGTAAAATATAAATACTTAGGTTAAAATTCATGATCTAATAATTAAATTTATAACCTAAGTCATGTTAATTAAATTAATCATATCATGTTTTATTAATTTAATTTTAACACATAACTATTACAATCATAAATTTAAAATAATATATGAACCGGACCCGTAACTAGAAACCATGAACCGGACCCGAAATCAACACCATACTCCGAACCAAGGTCGGGGTTACCCCTTGTTGTTGCTGCCGTGACCATCATCATCACCATACCGAGACCATATGGTCTCGGTGGTGGATAATAAACCAAGCCGAGACCCTTTAGGGGTTCGGTTAGGCGTCGGCTATCACAAACACCCCTAAAACCCTTGTTTTGATTTACCCCATGATCCTAGACATGTTTTAATAATTGTTTTTAATTAGTTTTTAAAAACATCATGATTTTATGTGATTCAACAAATCAAAACATAAAAGAAAAAGGTTAAAAAGGTTATACTAAATACGTGAATCATTTAAGAATGAACACACACGAATCCTTGCACAATATCCAAGATCAAAATCAACCCGAACACCTCTTTTGGTGTTGTAAAAGTGGCGGCCAAAAAGGAGGAGGAAGAAAGAATTAGGGTTTTTACTTTTTTGTGAAAATCTTGAATAATGAAAAGATATTTACCCTTTTTCTTGTTTTGGTAAAAATAAACATGGGCTTGGCCCTTTTCCTCTTCCTAATTTCATGGGTAATGGGGCCCACATGGGGTAACCCGAATGTTTTCCGTGTCTAAAATATTAGTATGTTCTCGTGTGTTCTCGTGTTCGTAACTTACGTGTTTTAATTAGTTATCGATCGTGACTTAATATATTTATTTGTGTTCGTAATAAATATATATACATACTTAATATTAGTTCGTGATTAATTTACGTTCATGATTTCATGATCGCATGTTCGTGATAATAATTATTATTGGAATAATTATCGTGTGTTCATACGTAATAAATACTTATCGTGTTCTAACACGTACATAATACTTAAAATTCCTATACGTGAAACGTAACGTGCTATAAAAAGGAAAGTTTTAATTACGTACGTACGATCTAAAGGGTACTATTCATGTTAAAAGCATGCGGGTTTTACATCACCACACCTTGATAACTCAATATCAGGATGCTATGATCAGCTTTATAGCCCAAGAATTCCAAGGTTTGCACAAGTCTTAGCAAAATATCAAGAAAAGTGGAAAATGTGCAAACTTTTGCACACTCCTTTTGAAAACAGGTTTAGGATTCAAGATTACTTAACAAAGAACTAAAATAAGTAGTAAACAACAATGGCACTTGAGTTTTCTTCAAAGATTCAAACACATTTCATTCAACAAAATATGGATTTACAAAATTTTGAACAAAGGAAAATTCAAGAGCAAATTGTAAATGACAGCCTAAATGCTTTTATATAGGCTACAAGTGACTACTACAAAGCATAAAAACGTAACCCTAATTGGTAGTGAAGTCCCAAAAATGCCCCTTGAGTAGCTTGAACTTTGAAGATCATGTGAATGTTTCTTGTTTGTTTGTGGAGCTGGCATGGTGAAAAATGATCAAAGGGCTTGTAATAAGCTTAACTTCCAAGCAAGTTTGTGGAACGTTGAATGATTGTCCAAAATTTGGTAGTATGCACAAAGGTGTGTAGCAGGGAATCTTGTGTGGGGTGTGGGGTAAAGTAGCATGTGTTTTCAATGTTGGGATGTGATTAAGGGATGTTTAATCATGAATCTGGACAATCTTAGGGTCTAATTACAACAGGATTAAGAAAACCCAATTGTGTTCTTGAGTGAATAGTGCCATGTTTTAATCCGTTTTTGGTTTGGATTAAGTTTGAAAACATGTTTAAGGCACCAAGATTAAACAAGTATAAACCGGGTTTAGTGGATGGGTGAGGTGGAGTAATGGTGTGTTGTGATTGGTGGAGAGTATGAGTGGGACAGGTGTCACCCACTCACTGGTCTAGGTTACTATCATTGTCTGCCAAGAATAACCCCTCAATTCCTTTCTTCTTGTCACTTTGTAAATAAACAGCCCACAATCTGTTTTCCTTTGTTAGCAAACTTTTCATTTTCACACTTTTGCCCCAAATACTTTTCCAAAGTATTTTCAGGGGTATTTCTTGCCAATTCTTGATTCTTGAAGGACTGATTTGGTATTTTCTTCAAGGATTATGGTCTTGACTTGTATCATTGACATTTTGGAGGACTGAAAATTACAAATATTCATTTTTAAGGGACCATTCTTGCCAAGTCTTCAAAGTCAAGGGTCCTTTTTGCAATTTAACATTTTTAAAGGACCAAACTTGTAATTTCTTGTAACTTAAAGTTCTTCATGGTATGTTTGACTTTGATAAGGACTAATATTGACATTTTAGTTTTGTTGAGGGACTAAAATTGCCAATTCTTCAAAGTGGAGGGCCATTTTTGTAATATTGACAAACTTTAGGGACCAATCTTGTAATTATGAAGATACAAGGGTATAAATTGTCAATTATTCAATATTGGAGGTCTTTTCTTCATAAATCTTCAAATCTTCAAGGGTTCCCTTTGGAAAATTCTTCATTAGGACTTGGTTCAATGTGCGGCTTCGTTTCTCGTGTTCGTTTTTGCATGATTCTTGTGATCTTTTGTCATTTTCTCAATATCCGTACCTAAAATACACAAGAAACAAACACAAGCATATATTGGGGTATTTTGATGATATTTAATGCATTAAAAGTCCTTTTTGGATGATGAGACTATGTATAAAAGCAGTCTCATCAGGAATCACAGTTGGCCTTACTTGTGCCAGAGGTGCCTAAGGAGATAATTCACTTGACTTAGTGGGAAAATGTTTCCTTTTATAGAAAACCTTAAGTTCAGGCTTAAGTGATGTATCCTCCTTTTCAATTTCCTCCTTAGTAGTCTTAGTAGAATTAGAGACTATCCTAGTTAAAGGGCACTCGTTTCCTACAATAGTGAAAGTTCTACCAGTGGGGCGCCACATTTTACCAATGGGTTTGATTTTAGCTACCCATTGGGATTTAAGTCTAGCATGGTAGTTCACCTTATTAAGTAATTTCTTGATACAAGAATCATGATTGGCTTTAAAGACACATTTCCTACATGTTTTACAAGTAGCATATTTAATGTCCGAGGAAGATCTAGAATTTCTAGATGATTGATTAATGCTCCTAGGATGTGACATGCTAAGGTTAGCAGTGTTGGGTAAACTAGAAGGCATCTGACTAGGTTTGAAATTCCTATCTCTTACTTGTGTCTTTTGCTTAGCTTCCCTTAGACCAAATGTATGGCGAACGTCATTTGAACTAGTTCGAGACGTGTTCTTTGGACTATGTCTAGGGAGGCTAGAGACAATCATGTGATTAGGTCTTGCAAAAGCTGTTTTAGTCACATTGGCCCTAGTTGGTGGAGTGACTGGTCTAGAAAGATGAACCATGTCAACTTGGGAGGCAAACCGCGGTCTCGAGGATTTTGGTCGCTCGGATCTAAATGCAGTCGGTTTTCTAACAGACTGAATTTAAGGCGGTTTCCCCAAGATTGATGGTTTTTCAAGCTTAGTGTCCACACTAGTTCCTTTAGTTTTTCTTAATTCATTTTTCAACGTAGCTATAGCAAAAACCTTTTTCCTGAATCTGGGCCTTTAAACCTCATTATCTTTAAGCAATTTATCTTGGGATGCCAACTTAGATTCTAGCAACTTAATTTGTCTCACAAAATTATCTTTTTAAGCTTTAGAATCTTGAATTTTTTGATTTAATTTTCTTTCAAGAACAACGTTTGAATTTTCAAGTTTTTCAAAATACTTTTCAAATTTATTCGTTTTCTTCGAAAATTCAATTTTGGCATCCTCAAGAGCTTTAGATTGCTGAGCTAAAATCGTTTCAAGCTCTTTAATCTTGGAATCAGAATCGGTTAATGAAGCAGTCATAAAGCATTTATCATGATGTACTATAGCATTCTGAACAATTTCTCCCCCATTTTGACTCACATCGGATGAATCTAAAGTGGTAAAACTATCACCCTTTTCCATCCCATGTTTGTCATAATTAGGTTCGTCATGTTTGTATCATGCTTTCCTCCCGAATCCTTGCTCTTGCAGTCTTTAGCCTCCAAGTTGGCAACCGTATGATCATTCTCCTCTTGCATCTGCATCGTAGATTCTTGCACTCCATTAGCATACGCTTGCTGAAGTCGGGATATCTTTCATAAATCGAAAACGAGACCGATGTCATTAATTTCAACAATGTACCACGGAACTCTTTAATCTCCGTTTGTGTGTACTGAAGAAATGATTGACATATCCCTGAATTGTCAGACTTAAGAATGTTGAATTTGAAGAAGTGCATAAGTTGTGTCACTAGAGCTTGATATGCAGATCCTGATGCAGAGTGATTAAAGTCTTCTTTGCGAAGTTGCTCAGCTAGTTGGTTCAAGTTGAGGAATATTGAATCGATGAATATATAACTGATACAAGGCTTTTTACACCAAGTATGAAAGTTCGTTGAACCGATCTTTTCGAATTGACTATTGGTTCAAAATGCGACTCAATTGTTCTTGGTGGAATAATAAATGGTTTGGTTGATTATCTATTTTAAACTAATAGCAAATATGAAAATGTCGTTGAGTAAAATAAGAGCTTTTAAAGATTAAACTAAAATAACGAGTTAAAAATAAATGCTTGAAAACTTAAAGACAAGATTAGAAAAATACTAGAAAACTTAATGAATCTAAAACTTGGAAACTATGTAAAAACAAGAAATTAAACAATCGGAAAGTGATCGGAATATAGCCAAATCGGAATATCTAAAATACTACAATCGGAATGTATGGTCGGAAACAAGGCTGATCGGAATGTCAAACAACATGCTTGTCGGAATACTGCAATCGGAATAGTCTCAATCGGAATGTTTGGAAAACATGCCAAATCGGAATAAGGCAAAGTTACTCTAGTCGGAATATCAAATAAGTAAATCAGTCGGAATGTCCGAAAGGAATTCAGATCGGAATGTTTAGCAACACACCCAATCGGAATGTCAACAAATCCCCACAGTCGGAATAATAAACCCTAATCCGATCAACAGATCGGAATATGAGGGGGCTAATCGGAATGCTCCAATCGGAAAAGGGTTTACCCTTTTCCGATTACCTTTTGATTCGAAAATTAAGCTAAGTGGTAATAAGCTAACACCAAAACTTGATCGAATCTAATATGAAAAAGACTAAATAAGCACAAATAACAACTTTTCCAACTTAAAATAATCAATCTTGTAAATCAAACCATAAAAGATGAAACTTTTTAAGAAAACTTTAAAAGTAATTAAGCTAAAAGAAGCGAATAAGCCAATAAGCACAAGAATCTTAAAGCTTAATCATATGAAAGCTTAAGTATGAATAAAAAGATTAACTTTTTAAGCACAAAAACATCAAGATCAACACGGATCAAATATATTTCGCACCAAAATTAACTAAAATAAAGAAAGGTAGAAAGAGATTAAAGATTAAAAGCTTAAACTTAAACTTGATTAATGGAATCCAAATACAAAAGGCTTAATCTTGAAAGATTAAAAGGAAGAAAAGATGAAAACTTAGTGAGAGAAAGTTTGGAACTTTCTCTCTCTAAAAACTAGAAAGGAAAAATGAAAATGAAACTAACTACTAAAAACTAACCAACCCTCCTAATGTGTATTAGGAGGGTATTTATAGGGAAAATGGGAAGGTGTGCATGTGTTGCCTCTTCTTTCTTTCTTCTCGACTTGATTTAAATCCTTTGTCTTTCTCGACGTCGTCTCGGGATTTGTCGATGTATATTGAACTTATCTTGTAATTTTCTTCTTCAATTAGACTTGAGCTCTTCGACTTCATTAAACTTCCGTCCTTTTTGCACTCTTGATCTTTTGACTTCGTCTTTTCTCGTTTTCTTCGATAAAAGCTCATGAAAGCCCGTGTTTTCTTCCATTTTCATCATTTGGTCCTAAAACACAATAAAAACACAAACCACGCATAATTCCGACTTTTACGACATAAATTACATGTTTTGGTCTTGTTATTATTGGAAATAAGTGGTAAAAGGATAAGTGTTTTCACACTTATTAAATCCCCTACACTTGACCATTGCAATGCCCTCATGCAATGCATTAATTTTAAGCACGGTTTTCATTTTCCATCATAAATAACCCACCTTGGCCTTTATTAAATACTAAACATAAAAAGATAGAAACAAGCAAAGAAATCAAAGACTTACATTGGGTTTTGACTTCCATGAACGTTTATCATCCTCAAGTTTCACGTTCCCATACCAAGCTTAAAAATGAGATCATTGTTATTACAAGTTAGCAGACTAACACGAATTCATGTGGGCTAATTATTTACTTAGACTCCCTTATTCCTAGGTGTATCTCTTATATTTTATTTTTGTCTTGAATGATCACGAGGATGCATTGTTTGACTTATTTTGATAGTTATTTAGGCCGAAAATAAAGTGAACGATTTAATCTATAGTTAGCTAAAGGACAAAATCTTTTAAAACTGCTTCTCGGGACCTCTTAAAGTTCATATCTTGGCATAACTCGCTTCACGATTTGAGACCTTTCTCGGACCGATATTTGGCAGCGACTTCATACTTCGAATCTTGAGAGACGTTCATGAAACTATGGTCTTCTCTTCATAATAGGAATTTCTTCACTTGAAGTTTTTGAGAGATTCTTCATATTTGGACCACGACTTCTTCATTTTTCTCCAATCTTTATTTTGGACTTTGATATACAACGATCCGCCTCCTTTTAGGACTTGGATCTATTTATCCTCATACCTTGTTAGGGCCTTTTTGGATAGACTTCTCCATGATCTTTTGGGGAGTTTTTGCTTTTCGTCGTGTGTCTCGATCCTTCATATTGATTTTCGATAAATGATTCTTCACATCACTTTTGGATCTTTAGAAACAAAATGTAGCCCTCATGCCTTGTTAGGGCCTTTTCGGACTCGCCAATCTTTGCATCGCGCTTCAATAAGTTATGCCTTGGCTATGAACTCTAATTAATACCGAGCAACTTTTAAACAATCTTGGGCTAGAAGCTAAGTAACTTTTCAAATCGTACAACCTTATTTATTGCAGATAAATTTATTAACAAGCGATGGGAGAATGGGCTCATAATTAACTCACATAAACTCACGAAAGAATACCAAACTTATAATTAACTCTATCATCTCTCGTCCTCCATAGTTTAGAATCTCAAGGAATGAGACTCATGGATGCTTAGCCTATTAAATCAAAGTTTTGGGTTTTCGAGTCATCTATAGGATCTTGTAAACTCTTAGAATTTTACAAGTTTATAATTCGCTTTTAAAAGTTCCCTTGATAAACGACTCTCTAGGATCAATTATAGGAACTTGCGAAAAGTTCTTGTTCTTAACCCGTGAGAGTTAAGACTTTCGCGTTTTAAAGCTCCCTATATAAAAGCCTAGCAAAACTTGACTTAAACACGTTAAGGATACTAGCTATAGTAAACTTAGATAAGTAAACTCGGGTTGAGTCAAAATGTTCACGACTAAGAAAAATTTAAAACCACTTTATTGAAAATTTATTCTAGCAAGGAAAGAAAATAATTATAAAAAAGGAAAATACAACTATACAACTAGGCCAAAATAGATTAAAAATTTTGAAAAAAGTCGAAAAATCAAATTTTCCGGTTAAAATGAGGGCAAATTCATGGAAAAGACCACTTACTTCGATAGAAGTCCCCCTACACTTGATATAAATATTATCCTCAATGTTTAAGCATGTGGGAGTAAACTCCCCTACACTTAGGACATTGTGCACTTTGTTTAAATCTTGCTAAGGAAAGGACAACTAAAGTGATTTCAATGTGAACATATAAAATATGAAATATTGAATCACGACAGTTTAGGATATGTTAGCCTCAAAATATTGAGTCAAACAAGTATGCTCGGTCATAGGTTATTATTGTAACATTAGTTAGAACGTTGTAATAGATAGTTAATTAGTCGTGGTTTACGGGCTTGGATTTAAACTAACTAAAGTCCAAAAAGACAAGCCCGGCCCAATATATAGTCCATTAAAGCCCGCATGTGGGTGGACTATATATACTACCCTCCTAGCATGTTAGGAGGGTGGATGGTCATTTGTAACAAATTCTTTTCTCTAATCTAATCTCACCAAGTTAATCATCTCCTCTCTACTTTCTCTCACTACTTTCTCTCTCTAGGAATTCATCTCTTCTTCATCTATTTTCTTTCTTTCTTCATTGCTTAATCAATCACAAAGATATGGGACAACAATTGGTATCAATCGCCATGGGGTAGTTTTGTGATTCGTTGTTGATTTTACTTGGTTCGTGTGATTTTATCTTATAATCATCTCGAATTCAAGATTCTTTTTGTGTTTCTATGCTCTAAATCTTGATACAAATCTTCTACATAGCCGTGGTAGGGATTTGGTCGCATTTGGTTGGTTAAAATCGCGAATTTCTTGTCGAAAAAATTATTTTTTTACCCCAAAATCTCGTAACAGCACTATTATTCCGATTAGTGTAATCGGAAAAGGGTTTATAGATTCCGATTGGGATTCCGATCAGTAGCATCGGAAAAGGGTTTCAACATTCCGATCATACATTCCGATTTGGTATTCCGACAAGGCCGTTCCGATCATCATTCCGATTAGACATTCCGACGAAGGGATTCCGATTAGACATTCCGATCATACATTCCGATTAGAAAATCCGATCAGACATTCCGATTGGACATTCCGATTAGACATTCCGACGAAGTGATTCCGATGACATGTTTTTGCTAATTTTTGTTTGAGTATTTTTTAGACTTAGCCACCATCTAGACTAGTTTCGGAATATCGTTTCCACGAAGATCAAACAAAAAAAAGAGTTTTTTGGCGGGAAAACCAAAGTAAATTTTATTTTTTCCTAGACCATTTTTAGGGCATTTAAGCTTCAATTTCAAATTTTGGTGATGCGAAAAAATTTTCGACCAAAAATTCAAATTTTCGGACCAAAATTCAAATTTTTAGGCCATTTTTAGGTTTTATTTTTCGTTAAAATTTTTCATTTTTCAAACTTTTTCCCTACTAGTTATTGGCTATTTCTAACTCGTTTTCAAATTTTGGTTATTCAAAATTTTTCGGTTTACCGTTTTAGTCGGACTGAGGAATTTATTGTCGGACTGAGAAAAAAAAATTTTCAAATTTTCGGAATTTCAACAACAACACAATCACACCATATCTACTTAAGATCCATTTTCAGTTCATCAACTGAGAAACCATCATCATGGAAACGAGCAATGCGTGTTCAGACAGAGAAGAACGAGAGATGCAACTACAAGAACAAGTCCTTAAACAACGTTGTATGCAAGCTTTCAGTAATCTTAAAACGAATCTAAAACGTCTAGAAAAAGAGACCTTCTCGTAGAATCCTTTGTATATGCGTGCTTTTCATTCCTTTTTCGGAAATGATCATCGCACGTTCACTTATGACTTAAGAGACCACTTGAAGAATCTTGAGAATGAATTACTCCACAAAAACCTTCATGAGACAAATTCCAAGAATGCCTTCAAAATACTCAGAACGCCGTTTGAACCATTCTTTGCTTCACAGCTATTCAAGAATCCCAACTTTGAGTCAGAAGTTCGAGATGCAAATCAACACTTCAAAGACTACACTACAATGGAAGCAAAATCATTCAGAGATTTGATATTTGGAAACATGGAATCAATTGAGAGGCTTTTGGATGAACGCCTACTTCATGCAAAAGACATGATCAAGAAGATGATTGACAAAAGGCTGAAAATGCAAGAGTGCACGGTTGCAAAGATTCATGTAATGGATACGAGTCCAGTTTCAACTGTAAGTAACGAGACAATATCGAGTAATGCAACTGACAGCTGCAGAACAGGGAAAACAACGCATGGTGAGCAGAATGATCATAACAGCTCTGGGAAAGACAACAGCAGCTCTGACAAACAACACATCGACTCTGAGAATGTCATCAGCAATACACCTTCCTATGATAATGGTCCTGTTTACGATTCTGAGCCATTGGAAGAGGTACACAATGCTGAATTTAATGTCTTTGCCAATGCCAATACGTATGAGCATAGTGATCAAACAACAAACCTTATTGACACATGTATGACGGAAAAGGTTGATAGCAATACCATACCCAATTCATCAGCCATGTGCAATAATGAGTTTGAGGATGATCAACATGCAAATGAGTATGATGATGAGGAGCGTGTCGTGTTTGCTAATTTAATTGCTAGTTTACAAAAAGATATCAATGAAACTAGAAAGAGTCAAAAGCAATTAAAGAAGGCAAACGCAGCGCTCACTCAAAACTTTGAAGAATGCAAAGCCGCTCTAATTAAATCTAATGAGACCCTTGAAAGTAATAGAGTTGAGCTTCTTCAGAAAACCAAAGAGCTTGAGGGGTACAAGGGAAGTGCGTTAAAAAGTCAAAAGGATGATTTTGAAAACAAATATAATACAACTCTTGAGTTATTAGCCAAAGAGAAGCGTCAATATAATGTTTTCTTAATGGATGAACGTCAAAAAACGTACCTTGCCAATACCAAAGTTAATGAACTTGAACAAAAGCTCTCTATGACCACTACAGATTCTGCTAAAATTCTTGAGGATAAGAAACAAGAGGTAGATGCGTTAAAACAAGACTTCAAAAGTAGATATGATAAAGAAACCGAAAAGGTTACGAAATTAGAAGCACAAGTCGACTTTTTGAAGAACGTTGTGTTATAAAACGCATGATTCTATTCAATCCGTAAGAATGCTAGCACCTACATCGATGTTTAAGGGTCAAGCTAGCTTTGCAAGTTCTGAGTACCTTGCCAAAGCTCAAGCTGCGAACCCGTGTCTCTATCTTGATGAGACTGAAAGGACAGATCTTGATTGCATGCCTGTTAGTGCCAATAGTGAAGAGACTGCCCTTTGGGACGATGACAGTCAACCACTTGTTAATAAGGAGTTTGTGAAACCATATAATTATGCTTATGAGAATAGTCTTTATGGCCTTTTCAATAAACAAACTCAGAAAACTCGTGAGGAAGTGTTCCTTGAATGCAAACAAAAGAGAATTCAATGGAAGAAAGCATTTGCCCCTAAGAAATCTAATGTTTACAAATACATAAACTACCTCCCTCTAGATGAATCTAAAAGCAAGAGTAGGAAAACATTAGGTATTCTTAAACATCACATAGATAATGTCAAATCTATTGTTGAAAGAGACTGGGCAAAACGTGAAAATGCTGAGTGGACACGTCCGATTCCTCACGATATTACCTTGCTTGTCAAAGAACTCCTAATTCCAAACACGGCGTTGATTAAAGAAACAGTTCTTCAACTTGAGGAGTCCATTCGGACTGAAATGTTTGATGATTTAAAATATGTTGAATCTATTGAGAAACACATTGATGATCTTCAAATGGAGAAGTCTGATTTCTCAGATGAATATGATTTACTCTTGCAAGAATGCGTTTCTAAAGATGTTATGTGTGCTTATTTTACATCTTGTGCTGATATTGATGAATATTCTGAAGTTGCATCCCAATATCTTGATAAGCTCAAAGAATGTGAACGTCTTGAAATTGAGCTTTCGAAACGTAAAGAAAATGTTGACAAAAAGGCTTTTGAGTTACTTCAACACAAAACTGATTTCCTTCAAAAACATTGTCATTCACTTGAACTTGCTCTGCAAAAAGAAGTTGGTAGTTTTCCACATGATAATAAATTGCAAGAAAAACTTTCCCAAACATTTCGAGAAATGAATGAACAGAATTTTCCAATTAAAGGGTTGAAAGCTCAATTACAAGACAGGGACAGAGCAATAGCAGAGTTGCAGAAACTCGTTGCTAAAATGGGTGGGAAAATCGTGGAACCTAGCATTAAGAAACCTGTTGTTCGACAACCCAATGCCTACAAGGATCCAAAGCTGTCTATCTTAGGAAAACCGACTCCGTTCTCCAATTCTTCTCATATGAGATCTAGGTTACCCCCTAAGACTGATGTGCAACCAAGTGTTCCAAAACCATCCATATCACCCTATGTTCCTCTATTTAGAAAGCACATTGTTGCTAAACCCAACCATGTGAATGCACCTAGCGCTTCTAGGACTCCTCCAAAACGTGTGACATTCACGTCCACAAAGGAATCAGTAGGTTCAAATGACCTTGTTCATACCCACAACCTGGAGGATGCGAAACAAAAAGGGAAGCTTCAGAAAGACAAACCAGTGTATGAACAACCTAGTTCGCCAAATCCCGCTAGAGTTCTACACACTCCTAATGGTAGTCAACCAAAACCTAGGATCCCTCTTCAGCAATCTAGGAATTGGAAACCATCCATGAATAGTCGTGTTTCAAACACTACGCCTGAACGATTTGGAAAACAAAGGAATACAAGTACTTTCGTGAATCCAAAATTCCCTGTATGTCCCACTTGCAAAAAGGGCATTCACAATGGAAATCATGACCATTGCATTTTGCAATACCTCTATGAGGTCAAATCTCGTTCCTTTGAACGGAGATCGAATACAGAATCCCATAAGACAACAAGGAGATACAAACCCGTCGTAAAGAAAAGCAACCACACCAAATCTGAGACGTGGATTCAAAAAGGACATAGTTTCTCTCCAAAGAAGTCTTCTGCTGTGCAAGAGAAAGTTACTCCTAAATCTAGTCTTCAGTGGAAACCAACGGGACGGATCTTCACAGAAGTTGGTCTTACGTGGATTCCAATAGAGAAGAGTGATGACACCTTCACCAGCACTAATGCTACTGTTCTACACGCTGAAAAGGAATTTGTTACTCCTAATTCTAGTATTTGTGCAAACTCTTCTTCTGTGATTGCAGGTACAACAGCGGATTCTGAACCCACTTCTCCTTCTTTAAAGGGTTCCAATTCTTTATATTCGATATCACCTTCTTCTGCTGTACAAAAGTCTATTTTGGATTATTTTCGAAAAACTTGAGAAAACAAAAAAATATATATATATATATATATATATATATAATAAAACGTAAATATCCATAGAAAAACAAATTAAAAAATGGCAAAACTTTCAAAATACCAAAAATATTCCTCTCGACATGTCTTTCAGTATCGATAATATGGACGTACCTAGAAATGTCGCTCAATAACGACACGGGTGTGTACATAAAGCTCGAATGAAAGTTGTAAATAGTTTTTCAAAACATGTCATTTCAATGATTTACAATTACCTCAGATTGTGACTCGTACTTCCAAGAAAGGAAAGTTGATCACGAATGATAACTTATCCTTAACAACGGGAAAATAAATTTTCTCGGTCATGAGCTCTCATTAAAAACATTCAAAGTTTTTAAGCTCATGTAAACGACTTACAGTTAAATGTCAGACTGTAACTCGGACCTCAAATAAAGGAAAGTGTATCTTTAAAGATACCATATCTTAACAAACGGGTAGAGCAATCTATCACGGGTTGAGCTTGTCACAAAACATTCAACGTTTTGCGCTTAACACAGTGGCTTGTAATCACTTTCAGATTGCAACCCGGATCTAAATTCACGGGGGAGTGTACGCTTTTGTACTCTTACCCTTAGCAAAAGAAGTTAAATCTTCTTACACTTGAGTGGATTCGTCAAGACATTCAACGTCTATGAACTCAAGGTTATGCTTTAGAAAAACCTCTTCGCCAAAAAGAAATAGGATTTTTCAAAAAGCGTTGAACACAATTTTTTCAAGAATTTCTCAATGCTATTCAAAATCTTTCAAAAATTATGTGTTCAACAACTCCTATCCTCAAAATTTTAATGTGGATCATATCTTCACAATGACAATTCAATTGGATCAATTTTTGAGGGGGAGCATTTTAACTTCATGCAAAAGATTAACACATCTTTCTCCCAGAGATTTCAAGACTATTCTTTCAAAATATATTTTAATCAAATTTGGTATCTCTAATATCAAAAGATTTTATATATTAGAGATAGGGGGAGAAAATGTGATTAAAATGTGATCTATAGACTCAAGCACGTTAACTCTTACCCACATGTGAAAAATGTTTACTTAAATTCTTTCGCATTTAAATGCACATGTGAAGGGGGAGTTTTTCTGAAACGACAAAACTAGCAAGGTGTTAAATATTTTTCACACACTTTGTTAGAATTTAAAGTGGTTTTCATGGTTACGATCAAATACCCACAACATCTTTAATTCACGACGTTATTGGTGTCAAAAGGGTGGTTAGGTTTAAGTCCTATGATCCAACCAGAACCGGAGGGATCTTCCTAGGGACAATCCAATAGATTATTAGAAGTCCTTAGGAAAGATAGAGTAGAATGTGAACGTAGCTGAATGCCGACTAAGTACTGATGATAGCACTGGAACAATCACAATAAGGTGCTATTAATGATGTCTTGGTAAGCATTGAAGGGGTTGAAGAATGAAAAAGAAATGTAAGGATAAAGGCTCTAAAGAAAGAAGCCCTCCATACAACTTAGGCAGAAACCGGGTCAACTCATCATGAAGACAAACTCATCATGGACCCAGTGATGTGAAGCACAACCCTTTCCTAGCTACTCAGACTTCTCTCAAAAGAAGTTTGTTTTATTGTCACGGAGATCAACACGACTTCTATTGACTTTCTCACTCCGAGATTGTTGATATTGAATAGGTGGCATCTGCTCCAGCCTCCGACCACTAAAAGTGCACAAATCGAGTCTAGAGCCAAGAGATCAATCAAATCTCGTTAGGACACACGGATGAAGATCAAGAGAGTCCTACGCTATATCCTTGCGATATTGCTAGAACACTCAGAGTGATACTACTTAGTATTCACAATGATGAGTGGAAATCCTTCCAGTGTTAACATCAAACAGCACTGCGGTAGGTCATATGCAAGATTCTTTATGAATTGAACATATGTAAAACTGAAAAGCAACAGTGGTTTGATTCTGAATTGATTCAAACTCGTTTCAGGTTTCTACGCAATATCTTTATGGTCTTGCCAGAACATTCAGAGTGATATTCATTAATATTCACAGTGACGAATGGAAATCCTTCTAGCGTCAACATCAAACAGCGCTACGGTAGCTGACTTGTGAGATTCTTATGAATCAAACTTGTGTCAACTGGAAAGCAACAATGGTAAGATTCTTAATGAATCAAACTTGTTCCAGGAATTTGAATTGACGACTTTAATCAAGCGGATATTTATCCAATTGATTCACTCTTTATGTTCGCAGTCTTGCTTTGAGACGGTCGAGTAAAGAGAACGGCTAGTACTGCCGCGAAACCCTGTCAAGGAGATTCTTAATTGAATCTACCTGATCACAGGTACGATATTTAATATCGTATAACGGTCTTCACCGACCGGAGGTAAAACGCTACCGATTTAGGACTAATGTCAAAGCCATTCAGTCCGTGTCTATGTTTTGTCTCGAGAAGGTGGCGTCACGGTGTACTCAGCAAAGTCAAAGATTCACAACCACATATTCATGCCCAAAGACTTATCCAACAATTGATAGTGTGAGCATGTGGACAAAGACACAAGATCGCAAGATGGCAATGACAATTCAAGGATGATTTGAAGATCTCAAGACTAAAAGACAAAGTCGAAAGACAACGACAAAGGCTCAAAGATCATAGCATGAAGGAACAAAACTATTGTTACACGTTCAAGACTCATTTATGACGAGATTCGTAATCTCCATTGATCTTCAAATATCCAAAGGGTATGACCTCACATTGGGGGAGATTGTTAGCCTCAAAATATTGAGTCAAACAAGAATGCTCGGTCATAGGTTATTATTGTAACATTAGTTAGAACGTTGTAATAGATAGTTAATTAGTCGTGGTTTACGGGCTTGGATTTAAACTAATTAAAGTCCAAAAAGACAAGCCCGGCCCAATATATAGTCCATTAAAGCCCGCATGTGGGTGGACTATATATACTACCCTCCTAGCATGTTAGGAGGGTGGATGGTCATTTGTAACAAATTCTTTTCTCTAATCTAATCTCACCAAGTTAATCATCTCCTCTCTACTTTCTCTCACTACTTTCTCTCTCTAGGAATTCATCTCTTCTTCATCTATTTTCTTTCTTCCTTCATTGCTTAATCAATCACAAAGATATGGGACAACAAGATAGAACAGGGAAGATGGGAACACGGGATCACGGTTCGTCAAATGTCATCAAGAGTGGATCTTTGAAGCTTGAATCCCTGTATAGAATCAGAAACAAGACAACAAACACATACGGGGCTCCCCCTACACTTATTATGAAAGCAGTAAAGGATAGACACGGGTTGCCTCCCGAGAAGCGCTTGTTTTTGTTCACCGAGTCACGATCTTGACTCAACCCAAAACTAGTTCATGGGAAACGTGGTGAGGGATGGAATCATCTCATGAGAGATGTACTCACCAAAGTACAGCTTCAAACGCTGGTCATTCACCTTGAAATTAGGCCCATTTGGCTGAGAAAGCTCAATGGTCCCATATGGAAAGACTTTGGCGACGGTGAATGGACCAGACCAGCGGCTCTTCAACTTGCCCGAGAAGATCTTCAACCGAGAGTTAAGAAGTAAGACTTGATCACCAACGTGGAACTCTCGGTTCTTAATTCTAGCATCATGGATGATCTTGGTCTTCTCTTTGTAGATCAGGGAGTTCTCGTAAGCTTCATTCCTCAGTTCATTAAGCTCGTTGAGTTGAATCTTGCGGAGATCACCGGCTTTGTTGATGTCGAAGTTAGCCCACTTCAAGGCCCAGTACGCCTTGTGTTCCAGCTCGATGGGGAGGTGGCATGCTTTCCCGTACACAAGACGATAAGGTGTACAACTGATCGGGGTCTTATAAGCAGTACGGAAAGCCCACAGAGCATCATCTAACTTATCGGCCCACGCGGCGTGATGCTCTCCCGCAGTACGCTCCAAAATTCGCTTCAATCCACGGTTAGAAATCTTGGCTTGACCATTGGTTTGAGGATGATAAGCGGTGGAAAGACGATGATTAACACCATACTTAGCCATGACTCTTGCAAATTGATCATTGCAAAAATGAGTCCCGCAGTCACTGATAATAGCATGAGGAACACCGAATCGAGCAAACAGCTGCTTCAAAAAGTTCACAACCACCCTCGCATCGTTCGTAGGGAGAGCCTTAGCTTCAACCCATTTAGAAACGTAGTCAACGGCTACGAGGATGTACTTGTTCCCTTTGGATGATGGAAATGGCCCCATAAAGTCGATGCCCCATACATCAAAGATTTCACATTCTTGTATGAAATTTTGAGGCATCTCATATTTATGTGTGACCTTGCCTTGTCTTTGGCAAGCATCACAATGTTTAACCATATCGTGAGCGTCACGATAAATGGTGGGCCAATAGAATCCAGAGTCGAATACTTTCTTCGCAGTATAGTTGGGACCAAAGTGACCACTGGTGGGTCCTTTATGGCAAGCATCAAGGATTTGTACCGTTGCCGGCCCATCAACACATCGTCGAATAATCAGATCAGCACATTGTTTGAAAAGGTAAGGGTCGTCCCATAAATAATGTTCAATATCTTTAAAGAACTTTTTCTTTTGTTGGGACGTGAGCCCTTCCTTGAGAATCCCACCCGCTAAGTAGTTTACAATATCCGCAAACCACGGGGTGTCATCGAGATTTGGATTGATAAACATTAAGGCCTCAAGGGGAAAAGAGTCATTGATCTCTTTGTTCGGATGATCCCTTGATAAGGATCCTCAAGTCTACTTAGATGATCCGTGGCTAGGTTTTCAGCTCCCTTTTTGTCACGAATTTCAATGTTAAATTCTTGAAGGAGCAAACCCAACGAAGAAGTCTTGGCTTAGAATCTTGCTTAGTCATCAAGTACTTCAACGCGGAGTGATCGGTATACACGATGGTGGTAGAAAGGACAAGATAGGGGCAGGATTTTTCAAAAGCATACACTACAGCTAAAAGCTCTTTTTCGGTAGTGGTATAATGCAATTGAGCCCCCGTCATTGTCTTGCTAGCATAGTGGATTGGTTGGAAGTGTTTGTTCACTCTTTGGCCCAAAATCACTCCAATATCAAAGTCGCTAGCATCACACATCAACTCAAAAGGTAGCTCCCAATTAGGGGTAACCAAGACCGGTGCCTTAGTTAGCTTATCCTTAAGAAGATTGAAGGATTCAAGACACTCTTTAGAAAAGATGAAAGGAGTATCTTTTTCCAAGAGGTGGGTCATCGGGCGAGCGATTTTAGAAAAATCTTGAATGAAATGAACGATAGAAGCCCGCATGACCGAGGAAACTTCTCACATCCTTCACGGTTGAAGGTAGAGGCAATTTAGCAATAACATCGACTTTAGCACGGTCCACTTCAAGACCGGCTTTGGATATTTTGTGTCCTAGCACGATGCCCTCTTTTACCATGAAATGGCATTTTTCCCAATTTAGAACAAGGCGAGTATCTTCACACCGCTTAAGCATACGTTCTAAATTGGCAAGGCAAGCAGAGAAAGAATCACCATAAACCGAGAAATCATCCATGAAGACTTCCATAGTTTCTTCAACCATGTCATGGAAGATAGCCATCATACACCTTTGGAATGTCCCAGGAGCATTGCACAAGCCGAAAGGCATCCTTTTGTAGGCAAATGTTCCATAAGGATAAGTGAATGTGGTTTTCTCTTGGTCTTTGGGATCGATGGGAATTTGAAAATACCCGGAGAAACCGTCTAAAAAGCAGTAATAGTCATTACCCGCTAGACGTTCAAGCATTTGGTCCATGAAAGGAAGAGGAAAATGATCCTTTCTCGTAGCATCATTGAGTTTGCGATAGTCTATACAAACTCTCCACCCTGTAACGAGACGAGTAGGAATCAACTCGTTGTTTTCGTTGGGAACAACGGTGATTCCGCCTTTCTTAGGCACACAATGGACTGGACTAACCCACGGTGAATCCGAGATGGGATAGATCATTCTCGCATCAAGAAGTTTGATAACCTCTTTTTTGATAACGTCATGGATCTTAGGATTCACCCTTCGTTGGCTTTGAATAGTGGGTTTAAATTCGTCCTCCATGAGAATTTTGTGTGTGCAGAAGTGAGGATCAATTCCACGAATATCAGAGATCTTCCAAGCAATCGCTTTCTTGTGATTCTTCAGCACGGCGATAAGTCGGGATTTTTCTTCTTCTTTCAAGTCCTTAGCGATGATGACCGGTAAGGTCTTGTTGTCTTCAAGGAAAACGTACTCGAGATGAGACGGTAGGTCCTTAAGCTCAAGATCTGGAGAATTTTCGATTGATGGCGTAGTCAACTTCGAATCATCGGTAGAGATAGCCTTGGGAGACTGTGGAGAAATATGGTCCTCATTGAGAAGTTTCTCAATGGTACGAATGTCTTCATCCCAATCGGTGGGAGAATCATCATACTTAAGATCGAGAGGACCCAAGCTAGCTTCAAAATCATCCAAGTCACTTTTTCCAAAAGGAGTCAATGACGGAGCAATTGAGGCAACGGTCTCAACATTGGGTAGAGAAGAAAGAGTACTTTTGTAAGCATCTTTGAGATGTTCTTCACAAGCCTCATCAAGAACATCAATGAAATTAACACTCTCGTTTTCCGAAGGCTGCTTAGAAAGTTTACCCATGTTGAAGACGATTTTATCGTCACCAACTCTCATGATTAATTCGCCTGCGGCTACATCGATGAGAGTGCGACCGGTCCTCAAGAATGGACGTCCAACGATTAATGGAACACGGGGGTCCATCTCGTAGTCAACGACAACAAAATCCGCCGGGAAGGTGAATTTGTCGAAACCAACGAAAACGTCTTCGGCTATCCCACTGGATAAGCAACCGTACGGTTAGCTAATTCCAAAGTCATTCGTGTGGGGACTAGCTCGGGGAGAGATAATTGCTTCCAAACACTTAATGGCATTAAGTTAATACTGGCACCTAGATCGGCTAGGGCCATGCAATTATATACTCCCGGGAAGTTGCAAGGAATCAAGAAACGACCCGGATCACCAAGTTTGGTTGGCAATTTCCTTAAGAGCACTGCGGAGCAATTCTCATTAAGTTAGGTCTGAGCAATATCGAGAAGTTTCTCCTTATCACTGAGAAGATCTTTAAACATTTTTGTAACACACCCAATTTATGTCATAGCAGCGGAAGGGTCATTGGGTGTTACTATCATGGTTCAACCTCAATATCATAGAAAACGCCTCAAAATGAGTCGTTTTAACAAAACATACATCCATTCATTTGTTTAAAGATAAAACAGTTCACACACGGTCCCAAATAGTTTTAAAGTTTACACAACCAACCAAACGATAAAAGTTTCTTAGAATGGACATAGTTTAGAAAAGCGGGCCAAAACATTTTAATTTAGCAAGCTGCGTGAAACCGCCTTCCTTGAGTGCCTTCTTCATGGACCTGAGATAAAACATGCTATAAAGTCAACAAAAATGCTGAGTGAATCTATAGAGTTCAAATTAAATAAACGAACACAAGTATTCTGAATAAACCTTCCGTGGTTGACAATCATGTGGATCAGACATAATTATCGTTGTTATTTCATAAGTCTCATGAAATTGAACGTTAACATATATTATTTCAGCCCAACACACCTAGCCAAGTGCGTATATTTCTCTTATACAATTGCATCCGATGTTTCATTACTAGTGCATCACAACACCACGCGATAGCTAGTCGCGACCGGACTGGGTGTCACCCCGATAGATCTATCCATAGTATTAGCGTTTCTTTCGATTAACAATTCACGATTCATGGGTCTTTTCAGGCTAAACAAACTTGTATAACAACTTTCATCTAAGCATACAATCGGGTCCTTTGTGTTCAATTTTAACAGGAAGAGGGTTTACCACAACTTCTCGTTGTACCCTTCATTTATAATAAATGCTTTTCCAATAATAAGGGTTTCCACAACTTCTCGTTGTACCCCTTTTATTTTAATAAAACAAGCATGTTATCCCCCTCGCGGGTTTTATAAAACAAGTAAACATGTTAAAGCGAGGCTATAGACTCACCTTGGTACGATAGTAGTAATGTGACGATCGCCGACGATTTGTGATGCCCGTTAAACACGAAGACCGCAACCTACCAAATAAGGCGTGTTCGTTAATAAACGACTCAAGTATAAATAATAATTAAATAATACGAAAGTCAAAAATACAAAACCATGACAATCCCGAAAAATTAAAAATATAAGTGTACTTCTATACCCTTTTATTCAACACTATTCTTTTAAACACTTGCACTCTCGACATTGACCCGTCATAAGACGCCAAGTCAACGCAAGTCAAACCATCATTTTACTTTCCTCGGACCAGTAGCTAAGTCATTTATATAATGAATTAACACTTGAGTAAGTCACCATGTCCAATAGTGAATACTCAACTCACGCCATACAAGTATTGAACTACGTGTCCAAAATACCAATCAGCATGTACACTCCAAATGTACACACCAATCAAACCTATCTAGACTTGTCCGATTTCGACGAAACTTGGTGACAAACTCACACAATATATGAATAAGACTCAGTTTAAATTTCATTCAAAAATATTACTTCTAAGACCTTCTGCCCGACACACCTTCGTGTTATAAAAACCGGACAGTTTTACGCCTTTGACTTGTAAAACCATTTCGACTTATCTAAACAATTCCGTTTGCAAAACCGACACTCGGGTTTGAAAATAGACTCATGACCTGAGGTTTAGCAACTTACAACAGTCCTTGAACATTTTTAAAACTCATTTTATAGTCCCCGAGATTCGATTCAAATACCGACAACAATTTTCGGATTGTGCCGATACCCGTCTCCCGGTACACAAATACTAAAAGTAGCATAACTTTTCGCTTGTATTGAGTTAGAAGCTCTACTTTAGCTCAAATCGAAGCTAACGAAATTCTCTACGACCCTATCTTATTAGTTTACCAAGTTTATTACAGTAACTATTTCAAAAATAGCCTTAAAGTGACTGCCCAAAATAGACCATCTAAAAATCATACCAAAACAATTTTTCAACCCATTCCAACAATTCCTATGGTCCTAATATCATCCTAATATCATACTAACACATCTAACTAACTCATAACACCCTCAAATTTAATCTCACAAAAATTAAATAATTAAAAACCTTACATGCAACAACAACCCACTATGAATATAATAATATTAACACATCCATCACCATAAAAGTGGATCAAACATGATGTTCATCATCAAAAATTGAAAGTAAAAATTAAGTGGATGCATGTAGGAAAAATTTATACCAATATGAAGCTTATCAAATTTCCAAGATGGGTATTCTTTTAGATTTGGAAGATTCAAAGTAGAAAATCAAAATCAAAGGGTTGTGGGATGGTGGTGGTGGACGGTTTGGACAAGGAGAAAGGAGAGAGAGTTTAATTTTTTTTTGTTAAATGAATTTTTAAATGAAAATGGTTAGTGGAAAAACCTTATATAGTGGGGTGAGGGTAGTTTTTGTCATTTATGCATTCTTTTTGTCCAAAAATGCAAGTAAATAGTTTACAAGGTAGAAAATGTAAATTGTAAATTTTAAAAAAATTTACGGGGCTCGGGTTTCGTAAAAATACTTTTCGAAAGTTAAAACGCTTCATAAAAATAAAAATAAAGCTTCGACACGACTTAAAACGCAACTAAATCGAAAACGTCGAAAATATACAATATCGAGACATTCGATAATAAAACGTAAATTTTGGGCATCCGTCGGTATCGCGATCACTAATAGTTCTCGTCATTCGTTAAAACGTAAAACACGAGAAATAAAGATTAAATATAATAAAAATCATTTTTATGATTATTCGAGAATATAATATCGATACCTAACATATTCCTTGTCGGTTTTCATCTAATCGACATTCTTACGCTAGTTTCAAGTCATAACCTTCTCGGTTAGTCGAAAAATTTTAAATTCTCATTAAAGTAAACACGTAATACGTAATAGTCGAGATTAAAATAACGACCTGAAATTGACGGATTGTCACATCATCCCCTCCAAATTAGGATCTTCGCCCTCGAAGATTAACTTGCGTTCTTGCCCGATCGCTTGTTGAAATCAAAGAGATGAGGGTAATTCTTCCACATTTGGTCTTCTCGTTCCCAAGTAAACTCCGGTCCTCTTCGAGAGTTCCATCGAACTTTGACAATAGGTATTCGGCTTTGCTTCAGTTGCTTGACCTCGAGATCCATGATCTCGACTGGTTCTTCAATAAAATGCAACTTTTTATCAACCTTAACCTCGTCTAACGGTATAATGAGTTCTTCATCGGATAAACACTTCTTCAGATTCGACACATGAAAAGTGTTATGATTCCCATACAGTTCTTGTGGTAGTTCAAGTTTGTATGCCACGGGTCCCACTCTAGATGTAACCTTGAATGGTCCGATATAACGAGGACTCAACTTCCCACGTTTTCTAAATTGTACAACACCTTTCCATGGTGATACCTTTAGCATAACCTTATCTCCCACGTTAAACTCCAATGGTTTTCTTCTCACATCCGCATAACTCTTCTGTCGGCTTCGAGCAGACAACAACCTATTCTTGATTTGCACAATCATATCCATCGTCTCTCTAATCAAATCTGGTCCAGTGAGTTGGGCATCACCAACCTCACTCCAGCTAAGGGGTGATCTACATCTTCTCCCATAAAGTGCCTCAAAAGGTGCAGCTTTAATACTCGTGTGATAACCGTTATTGTACGAGAATTCGGCCAAATGTAAGTGCTTATCCCAGCTACTTCCAAAGTCTATCACACAAGCACGTAGCATATCCTCCAAAGTTTGGATTGTTCTTTCACTTTGCCCATCAGTTTGCGGATGATAGGCTGTGCTCATATCCAAATTGGTTCCTAATGACTTTTGAAGTGATCTCCAAAATCCAGAAGCAAAACGACTATCTCTATCGGAAATAATTGAAATAGGAACACCATGCTTGCACACGATTTCCTTCAGATAAATATCGGCGAGTTTCTCCAAACCAAATCTCTCGTTGATTGGAATAAAATGAGCGGATTTAGTTAAACGATCAACAATAACCCAAATTGCATCGAACCTAGACGGTGTCCTTGGGAGTTTTGTGATGAAGTCCATCGTAATTCGCTCCCATTTCCAGATTGGAATTTCAGGTTGGACAAGTAATCCTGACGGCTTCTGATATTCAGCTTTCACTTTTGCACATGTTAAGCATTTCGCGACGTATGTTGCAATATCAGCTTTCATATTCGGCCACCAGTATAACTTTTTCAAGTCTTGGTACATTTTGTCCGATCCAGGATGAATGGAATACTTGGACTTATGAGATTCTAACATAATCAAGTCTCTCAGTCCACCATATAATGGTAACCAGATTCGACCTCTCAAACATTTGATACCATCGGATCGCGTCTCGAATGTTTCGCCGTCTCCACTAAATCTTTCGGCTGCAATATTTTCCTTCTTGCACGCTTCGATTTGTGCGTTTCGAATCTGCTCAGGTAAGTCATTATGAACTGTCACTACTAAAGCACGCACTCGAATCGGTTTCTCCCTTTCCTTTCGACTTAACGCGTCAGCTACCACGTTCGCCTTTCCTGGATGATAACGAATTTCGCAGTCGTAATCACTCAAAAGTTCAATCCATCGACGTTGCCTCATATTCAGCTCCTTTTGATCCAGTATGTATTGTAGGCTTTTATGATCAGTGAATACTGTACACTTCGTACCATACAGATAATGTCTCCAAAGTCGCAGAGCAAAAACCACAGCGCCCAATTCCAAGTCATGGGTAGTGTAGTTCTCCTCATTCTTCCTTAATTGTCTAGAGGCATATTCGATCACCTTTTCATGTTGCATGAGAACAGCATCGTATCCTCGAAGAGATGCATAGCAATAGACAACAAAGTCTTCACTTCCTTCAGGTAACGATAAAATCGGCGCACTACAGAGTTTCATCTTCAGGGTTTGGAAAGCTTCTTCTTCATCATCGCCCCACACATACGGTTTATTCTTCTGAGTCAGCTTAGTTAATGGTTTCGATATCAACGAGAATCCTTCAATAAACCTTCGGTAATAACCAGCCAAACCTAGAAATTGTCGTACTTCAGTTGGAGTAGTCGGAGCACTCCAATTCTTGATGGCTTCGATCTTTGCAGGATCAACATGTACTCCACTTTTATCAATCACATGTCCGAGAAATTGTACAGAATTAAGCCAAAAATCACACTTTGAGAATTTAGCGTACAATTTTTCGTTCTTTAACAAGTTCAAGATAATCCTTAAGTGTTCGGCATGCTCTTCATTGCTCTTGGAGTAGATTAGAATATCATCTATGAAAACGATCACGAATTTATCAAGATACGGCTTACAAATGCGATTCATTAAATCCATGAATACAGCAGGTGCATTAGTCAAACCAAAAGGCATAACCAGAAACTCATAATGACCATAACGAGTTCTAAACGCCGTAATAGGAATATCTTCCTCACGTATGCGAAGTTGATGGTAACCAGAACGAAGATCAATCTTGGAGAATACACGAGAACCTTGAAGTTGATCAAATAAATCATCAATTCTTGGAAGCGGATAACGATTCTTGATCGTTAGCTTATTTAGCTCTCGGTAATCAATACACATACGAAACGAACCATCTTTCTTCTTAACGAATAAGACAGGATCTCCCCAAGGTGACGAACTCGGTCGTATAAAACCCTTATCAGATAGCTCTTGCAATTGCACAGATAACTCCGTCAGCTCGGATGGGGCTAAACGATATGGCGCACGAGCCACGGGTGCAGCACCAGGAATTAGGTCAATTTGGAATTCTACTTGCCTTGGAGGCGGAAGTCCAGGCAAATCTTCCGGAAACACTTCAGGAAAGTCACGGATAACAGGTACATCTTCAGCACGTTTCTCCTTTGATCCCTTCTCCACTACTTTAGCTAGGAATAACTCACAACCTCTTTCGATATACTTACGAGCCTTAATGCACGAAACGATTTTTAGTCGTGAATTACGTTGATCACCTTCGATAACCATGGTCTTGTCATCCAAGGGAATCCTAACTTTCTTTTCTCCACACAAGATAGAAGCATTATACTTGGATAACCAATCCATTCCGATAATAATATCAAAACTTCCCAATTCGACAATCATCAAGTCTATCTTAAAAATACGGTTCAAGAGATTAAGAGAACATCCTAGGAGCGCACGATTGGTACTCACTAATTTACCATCAGCTAGTTCTACCTCATAACTCGCGTCTAATTCGACTGGTTTGATATCAATTAAGGTACTAAAACTTGTAGACACAAAGCTTTTGTCTGCACCAGAATCAAATAAAGCTGTAGCATAACGGTTGTTCAGTAAAAACGTACCAGTGACAACTTTCGGGTTTTGCTTCGCTTCGGCTTCACCCAACTGATAAGCTTTCCCCTGGTTATCTCCACCACGTGCATTCTTCGGAGGTTGAGGGTATTGGTTCCTCATGTGCCCTTTACCTTGGCAGTTAAAACACGTCACTCCCTTCTTTCCTGGTCCGCAACAGTCTTCAGTCTTGTGACCTAACTTGTTGCACTTCCCACACTTAGCACACTCACCAATATGAGACTTCTTGCAGCGTTGACATCTGGTTCCCTTATCAGCAGATGCAGTTTCAGTCATCGCATTAGCATTACCCCTCCTTCGGTTTTGATTCCTAGTGTGAGATTGACGGTTATCACCACGATCATCACTATCATTTTCAGCTCTTCTTTTGTTACCTTCAGAAACACCATCAGCCTTGTCTTAGATGGTTTGACCCATTAGTTGGTAGGCCATACGAACAGCTTCATCAATATTAGCAGGTTTAGATGAGGTCACATCACCACGGATGTTGGTCGGTAAGCCTCGAATATACTGCTCTATCTTCAAGTATTCTGGGTTAACTTTGTTTGGACAAAGTAGAGCAAGTTCATGGAATCTGTTTGTGTATCCATCGATGTCAGTACCCTTCAGTCTCAGCTGATATAGTTCCTGTTCTAACCTCTGAATAACACTCCTTGGACAGAATTCCTTAGTCATCCACCTTCTTACTTCAACCCAAGGTGTAGCATAAGCAGCATCCATACCCATTGATGCCATTCTTCCATTCCACCAAGTTAATGCTCGCCCTTGAAGAGTGGCAGAGGCAAACATCACCTTATCTCCTTCCTCACTTCCACTAAATCGAAGCACGGATTCCAATTTCTCAAACCATTGCATTAACCCAACAGCACCTTCAGTACCCTTAAAAGTTGGAGGTTTGCATTTCATGAACGAGGTATAATTGCACTTCTTGTTTTCAAGAATCACTGGTCTATCAGCATCACCAGTTCCAGCACCAGCATTTCCAGCTCCAGTATTACCGGCTCCAGTGTTACCAGCTCCAGTAGTGCCAGTTCTAGTGTTGCCAGCTCCAGTATCGCCAGCTCCACCAGATCCACCAGCTCCACCGGATCCACCAGCTCCACCAGATCCACCAGATCCACCAGCTCCACCAGATCCACCGGCTCCATTATTCATATTTGCCATAAATGCATTCATAGATATCTGAAATTGATCAGCTACTATAGCACGTAACTGAGTCTCAGTCAACTGTTTTGGCGGCATGATCCTGTTACACAATTCACATCAAAATGAGTATTCATTCAATGCTTGTGATAACAAAACATGAAAAAAGAATAGATAGATGAAAAGAAACAAGAATGGATGATAGAACGAAGAATAGAATTTAGACAGGGAACGAAGATTCACGAGGAATGAGTCAAAAGACAGGGATTTCTATTGTGACAATCAGCGTCATTTGTAAATCACGTATTAGTATTATAATAATCAAATAATTAACATTAATAAATAAATGTAATTTCATTATGCTTTAAGCATAATTTATAATTAAATATGTATAACATATATATACTTTTCTTATTCTTGTCCATTGGCAACTCGGAGATTTCGCTTGCAGATGTTATAGTTAAAAGATTTCAAAATTTTATTTTTGAAAAATCTTTTCGTTCTCTATAACTTGAGCTCTAATGCCAATCTATAACACCCCCAATTTATGTCATAGCAGCGGAAGGGTCATTGGGTGTTACTATCATGGTTCAACCTCAATATCATAGAAAACGCCTCAAAATGAGTCGTTTTAACAAAACATACATCCATTCATTTGTTTAAAGATAAAACAGTTCACACACGGTCCCAAATAGTTTTAAAGTTTACACAACCAACCAAACGATAAAAGTTTCTTAGAATGGACATAGTTTAGAAAAGCGGGCCAAAACATTTTAATTTAGCAAGCTGCGTGAAACCGCCTTCCTTGAGTGCCTTCTTCATGGACCTGAGATAAAACATGCTATAAAGTCAACAAAAATGCTGAGTGAATCTATAGAGTTTAAATTAAATAAACGAACACAAGTATTCTGAATAAACCTTCCGTGGTTGACAATCATGTGGATCAGACATAATTATCGTTGTTATTTCATAAGTCTCGTGAAATTGAACGTTAACATATATTATTTCACCCCAACACACCTAGCCAAGTGCGTATATTTCTCTTATACAATTGCATCCGATGTTTCATTACTAGTGCATCACAACACCACGCGATAGCTAGTCGCGACCGGACTGGGTGTCACCCCGATAGATCTATCCATAGTATTAGCGTTCCTTTCGATTAACAATTCACGATTCATGGGTCTTTTCAGGCTAAACAAACTTGTATAACAACTTTCATCTAAGCATACAATCGGGTCCTTTGTGTTCAATTTTAACAGGAAGAGGGTTTACCACAACTTCTCGTTGTACCCTTCATTTACAATAAATGCTTTTCCAATAATAAGGGTTTCCACAACTTCTCGTTGTACCCCTTTTATTTTAATAAAACAAGCATGTTATCCCCCTCGCGGGTTTTATAAAACAAGTAAACATGTTAAAGCGAGGCTATAGACTCACCTTGGTACGATAGTAGTAATGTGACGATCGCCGACGATTTGTGATGCCCGTTAAACACGAAGACCGCAACCTACCAAATAAGGCGCGTTCGTTAATAAACGACTCAAGTATAAATAATACTTAAATAATACGAAAGTCAAAAATACAAAACCATGACAATCCTGAAAAATTAACAATATAAGTGTACTTCTATACCCTTTTATTCAACACTATTCTTTTAAACACTTGCACTCTCGACATTGACCCGTCATAAGACGCCAAGTCAACGCAAGTCAAGCCATCATTTTACTTTCCTCGGACCAGTATCTAAGTCATTTATATAATGACTTAACACTTGAGTAAGTCATCATGTCCAATAGTGAATACTCAACTCACGCCATACAAGTATTGAACTATGTGTCCAAAATACCAATCAGCATGTACACTCCAAATGTACACACCAATCAAACCTATCTAGACTTGTCCGATTTCGACGAAACTTGGTGACAAACTCACACAATATATGAATAAGACTTAGTTTAAATTTCATTCAAAAATATTACTTCTAAGACCTTCTGCCCAACACACCTTCGTGTTATAAAAACCGGACAGTTTTACGCCTTTGACTTGTAAAACCATTTCGACTTATCTAAACAATTTTGTTTGCAAAACTGACACTCGGGTTTGAAAATAGACTCATGACCTGAGGTTTAGCAACTTACAACAGTCCTTGAACATTTTTAAAACTCATTTTATAGTCCCCGAGATTCGATCCAAATACCGACAACAATTTTCGGATTGTGCCGATACCCGTCTCCCGGTACAAAAATACTAAAAGTAGCATAACTTTTCGCTCGTAATGAGTTAGAAGCTCTACTTTAGCTCAAATCGAAGCTAACGAAATTCTCTACGACCCTATCTTATTAGTTTACCAAGTTTATTAAAGTAACTATTTTAAAAATAGCCTTAAAGTTACTGCCCAAAATAGACCATCTAAAAATCATACCAAAACAATTTTTTAACCCATTCCAACAATTCCTATGGTCTTAATATCATACTAACACATCTAACTAACTCATAACACCCTCAAATTTAATCTCACAAAAATTAAATAATTAAAAACCTTACATGCAACAACAACCCACTATGAATATAATAATATTAACACATCCATCACCATAAAAATGGATCAAACATGATGTTCATCATCAAAAATTGAAAGTAAAAATTAAGTGGATGCATGTAGGAAAAATTTATACCAATATGAAGCTTATCAAATTTCCAAGATGGGTCTTCTTTTAGATTTGGAAGATTCAAAGTAGAAAATCAAAATCAAAGGGTTGTGGGATGGTGGTGGTGGACGGTTTGGACAAGGAGAAAGGAGAGAGAGTTTAATTTTTTTTTGTTAAATGAATTTTTAAATGAAAATGGTTAGTGGAAAAACCTTATATAGTGGGGTGAGGGTAGTTTTTGTCATTTATGCATTCTTTTGGTCCAAAAATGCAAGTAAATAGTTTACAAGGTAGAAAATGTAAATTGTAAATTTTAAAAATATTTACGGGGCTCCGGTTTCGTAAAAATACTTTTCGAAAGTTAAAACGCTTCATAAAAATAAAAATAAAGCTTCGACACGACTTAAAACGCAATTAAATCGAAAACGTCGAAAATATACAATATCGAGACATTCGATAATAAAACGTAAATTTTGGGCATCCGTCGGTATCGCGATCGCTAATAGTTCTCGTCATTCGTTAAAACGTAAAACACGAGAAATAAAGATTAAATATAATAAAAATCATTTTTATGATTATTCGAGAATATAATATCGATACCTAACATATTCCTTGTCGGTTTTCATCAAATCGACATTCTTACGCTAGTTTCAAGTCATAACCTTCTCGGTTAGTCGAAAAATTTTAAATTCTCATTAAAGTGAACACGTAATACGTAATAGTCGAGATTAAAATAACGACCTGAAATTGACGGATTGTCACAATTTTAGCATATTTGGGCATGTGAGCGAGAGCCTCAACAAAGGAGATATTGAAATTCAGTTGTTTGAACATTTTAAGAAAGTTCGAAACCTGAATATCATCCTTGTTCTTCAATTTCTCTTTCCTCAACCTCGAAGGATAAGGTATATTGGGTTGAGATGAAGGCTTTGGGATAGAATTCGCACTCACATCCTTGGGTGGTGGAGGGGTAGAAGTAGAAGGTGGTGGGATTGGAGGAATAGAAGATGGAGGATTCGGAGAAGGAGACTCGTTTTCCTTTGTCACAATCACCGGTGTAGGTGTAGGAAGCTCGGGTTCCTTTAAACCTTTTCCACTGCGAGTGGTGATTGCTTTCATCTCCCCTCTTGGATTAGCAACGGTGTTACTTGGAAGAGAACCCAATCCAGAGGCTTTATTACTAGGGAAAAAACTAGCCATCATGTTCCTCAAGTCATTCGTTTGACTTGCCAAAGTGTTTCGTATATCAGCTCGAAGATCATTCCCTTTCTTCACCATATCTGCTTTCATGTTGGCCATTTCCCGCTGAAGATTTTGCACGATCACATCGTTAGTCCTCATGTAGGTTTCAACATCTTGGTGTAAGGTTGTGGGTTGGTTGAGAGGAGGAGCATGGTAGGCGGGTGGTTGATAAGCAGGTTGTTGGTAAACTTGGTTGTTTCTTTGAGGTGGATATGGGTTTCTTTGGTTTGGATATTGATTTGGAGCACGAGGTTGGTTTTGATTGTTGCGATTGAGGTTGTTTGGGTTTTGTGGGGGAAAACCAGGTGGTGAAAGAAAGTTGTTTGAGCGATAGCTGAGCAAGTTGCGGTCACCTTGAGGACGTGCTTGATAGCCTCCTGTAGCATAGGTACCGTTGACGGCATACACATTTTCCGGATTGTCGTGAGTCGAAGGACAATCGGTGTAGGAGTGAGATCCCCCGCATATATCACAAGATTGAGTCATAGCATTGGCTTGGGCAGTGATAGCTTTAGTATTGTTGGCGGCTTGGAGAGCAAGTGATTCAACAAGCGAAGTAAGCTTATCAAGTCTCTTGTCGCTCTCATTAGTGCTATCACTAGCCACATTGGTCCGAACACTCTTAGTTTGCACTCTAGACTTGTTCCCAATAATATCCCAAGCGGCATTAGCAGACTTAACCAAAAGATTACCCCCCGAGGCACTATTTAGTGAATCTTGGTCATTCATACTTAAACCATTGTAAAAAGTATTAATTTGGTGCACCTTAGTAAAACCATGTTGTGGGCACTTTCTTAAAAGTTCTTCAAAACGGTCCCAAGATTCACTAAAAGTTTCATTGTACTTTTGTTCAAAAGTAATGATTTCATTCCGCAAAGCGGTAGTACGAGAGGGTGGAAAAAAGTAGTTTATAAATTTGGTCTCTAAATCCGTCCACGTAAGAATACTTTGTGGCGGTTCCTTATTAAGCCAATGTCGGGCTTGTCCCTATAAGGAGAAAGGAAAAGGTTGCAAGCGGATTACCTCTTGTGAAACCCCATTGAATTTGACCTTATTCGTGAGTTGAAGAAACCTTTTGATGTGGTCATGAGGATCATCAATGGTACGTCCCAAGAATGGTTGAGCAGAGACCATTTGAATAAAGCCGGATTTGAGCTCAAAGTTGTTGGCTCCAATCGCAGGTATGACAATAGCATCGTGGTTGCCCTCTACATGTGCTTGCAAAAGTTCGATCATAGGGCGATTGTCCGGTAGAGGTTCATTGTTGTTGTTATTCATGTTGTTTTGAGGTGGATTATTATTGTTGTTGTCTACATCGGCCATGTCTAAGTTATCGAGAGTCTCGGGCTCTTGATAAGACGTTGATCGAGTGCGCATACACCTGCAAAAGAACTAACAAAGCAAGAAATATTTTTGGTTTTTTATGTTTTTTAATTTTTTATTTTTTTTTTGTATTTTTGAAAATTTTATATTTTTTAGGATTTTTGAAAATTTTAAAGCAAGGAAAATAACGTTCAAAGATGAACGGATCCCAAAATCCAACGCGTCTCTCACTAAAAACCTTTAATCTTAACGAAAAGAGCCGGCAGCGGCGCCATTTGATACAAGGCTTTTTACACCAAGTATGAAAGTTCGTTGAACCGATCTTTTCGAATTGACTATTGGTTCAAAGTGCGACTCAATTGTTCTTGGTTGAATAATAAATGGTTTGGTTGATTATCTATTTTAAACTAATAGCAAATATGAAAATGTCGTTGAGTAAAATAAGAGCTTTTAAAGATTAAACTAAAATAACGAGTTAAAAATAAATGCTTGAAAACTTAAAGACAAGATTAGAAAAATACTAGAAAACTTAATGAATCTAAAACTTGGAAACTATGTAAAAACAAGAAATTAAACAATCGGAAAGTGATCGGAATATAGCCAAATCGGAATATCTAAAATACTACAATCGGAATGTATGGTCGGAAACAAGGCTGATCGGAATGTCAAACAACACGCTTGTCGGAATACTGCAATCGGAATGTTTGGAAAACATGCCAAATCGGAATAAGGCAAAGTTACTCTAGTCAGAATATCAAATAAGTAAAGCAGTCGGAATGTCCGAAAGGAATTCAGATCGGAATGTTTAGCAACACACCCAATCGGAATGTCAACAAATCCCCACAGTCGGAATAATAAACCCTAATCCGATCAACAGATCGGAATATGAGGGGGCTAATCGGAATGCTCCAATCGGAAAAGGGTTTACCCTTTTCCGATTACCTTTTGATTCGAAAATTAAGCTAAGTGATAAGCTAACACCAAAACTTGATCGAACCTAATATGAAAAAGACTAAATAAGCACAAATAACAACTTTTCCAACTTAAAATAATCAATCTTTTAAATCAAACCATAAAAGATGAAACTTTTTAAGAAAACTTTAAAAGTAACTAAGCTAAAAGAAGCGAATAAGCCAATAAGCACAAGAATCTTAAAGCTTAATCGTATGAAAGCTTAAGTATGAATAAAAAGATTAACTTTTTAAGCACGGAATAATCAAGATCAACACGGATCAAATATATTTCGCACCAAAATTAACTAAAATAAAGAAAGGTAGAAAGAGATTAAAGATTAAAAGCTTAAACTTAAACTTGATTAATGGAATCCAAATACAAAAGGCTTAATCTTGAAAGATTAAAAGGAAGAAAAGATGAAAACTTAGTGAGAGAAAGTTTGGAACTTTCTCTCTCTAAAAACTAGAAAGGAAAAATGAAAATGAAACTAACTACTAAAAACTAACCAACCCTCCTAATGTGTATTAGGAGGGTATTTATAGGGAAAATGGGAAGGTGTGCATGTGTTGCCTCTTCTTTCTTTCTTCTCGACTCGATTTAAATCCTTTGTCTTTCTCGACGTCGTCTCGGGATTTGTCGATGTATATTGAACTTGTCTTTTAATTTTCTTCTTCAACTAGACTTGAGTTCTTCGACTTCATTAAACTTCCGTCCTTTTTGCACTCTTGATCTTTGACTTCGTCTTTTCTCGTTTTCTTCGATAAAAGCCCGTGAAAGCCCGTGTTTTCTTCCATTTTCATCATTTGGTCCTAAAACACAATAAAAACACAAACCACGCATAATTCCGACTTTTATGACATAAATTACACGTTTTGGACTTGTTATTATTGGAAATAAGTGGTAAAAGGATAAGTGTTTTCACACTTATTAATAACGATCTTGACCGAAGAGTGTCAGAAATTCGCTTCCTCCTTGAAACCAAGAAATGGTCACTAGATGAGACTAGAGTAGTCGAAAGAACGTTATACCACTTTCTCTAGCTGTGTTTTGCATGAGATGCAAGTCTCCCTCTTGAGATGTTGAATTAAACGATTCCATTGAAAATCGATGATATATAAAGGTAAAGATTACTTTTCGATCGATCAATGAAAGAAAGTTATTGTGTTTGTTGTTGTGTGTTAAAGCCGAGAAATAATGTTGAAATCCCCTAATTTATGTTCTCGATAAACAAAAAATTCCAAGACTAAATTTCACACAAAAATTTTCAAAAACACGTTTTTGAAAAAAATCTTGGAAATCTTGTCACTCTATCGGAATGCACAAAACAAGTTCTGGCGCAATATCTATCTGAATATTTGTCGGAATCTTTGATCGCAATACCTGTCGGAATGTTTGATCGCAATACCTGTCAGAATGTTTGATCGCAATACCTGTCGGAATATTTGATCGCAATACCTGTCAGAATATTTGATCGCAATACCTGTCGGAATGTGGCTAATGAAATTTTGGCAGAGTAACGTTTCAATATTGCCTTATACCCGATCACAATGTATGATGCAAGGAGCTATCACAATGCACGATCCGAATAAGTGTCGGAATACCCTTCGATCGCAATGTAGAAACCCTAGGTTTTTGCGATCGCAACAGAGAACCCTGCCCACTTTGCGATGGTTACCAACTTTGCGATGGAGACAAAACTACCACTTTTCTCGGATCGAACAGCCAAAATCGAATCGAACAGCCAAAAATTTGTGTTTTTAACCCAAAATACCAATACCAAATCACTATAACAAGTAACTAGATAACGTATATCAAGATTAAAGCATAAAAACACAAAAAAAAATTGGACGTGGGTATAGATGATCAAAACATAAAATCAAGAACACAAGAACAAAACCAATCAAACCAATGCTCTGATACCATTTGTAGGTCCTCGTAATCCTTGGATTATCCTTGTGTTGAAATGATCTAAAGAGATAGAGAGATAGATGAAGCACTAGAGAGAGAAAGTAGAGAGAGGTTGGAGAGAAAATGAAAGATTAGATTAAGTGTGTGAAAATGAGAATGACCAACCCCTCCTAACATGCTAGGAGGGGGTATATATAGCCCACCCTACATGTGGGCTATATGGGCTATATGGGCTATATGGATTACATATAGGATCACAAGCCCATTACTTGAATATATCTTTGGAGTGACCGATTCTATCTAAATACGTAAAAACGTATTTCCAACATATATATATATATATATATATATATATATATATATATATATATATATATATATATATATATATATATATATATATATATATATATATATATATATATATATATATATATATATATATATATATATATATATATATATATATATACTAGTTTAAAGACCCGTGGAATCACGGGGTATCTTAAAAGATTTGACTTGCAAGAAGTATTATGAGAAATTAAAGTAAGAAAAATATGGAACGTAAACATGTAGCATTAATATATGAAGTAAGAAGTAAACATGTATCATTAATATATGAAAAACATAATGAGATAGTATGTAAATTATACGGTAATGTTATGAGTTTGCGACGGTTTTAATAATAATCTTCCATGCGTTTTGAACTCCAAATTTGATGGTCGTTAGTATGAAATGATGTCTCGTAGAGCTAATCAAGTTAGTAGGCCAATTTGATACACTCAAAGATTGTCTATACATGAAAAATTCTCTCCTATACCTTCACAAAAATCTTTGCAATCATTGTCTTCTTTACAATCTCGGCTGTGAATACACTTATCCTCGTCGCCATATGTCATCAATGATGACGTTTGCAAACCTATAGCAACCATTTGTTAGCAACAGCAAAATTTATGAACGTGATAGAAATGGAGAGGGGTACAAAGATGAAGATTACCACAAGCGGAAAGCAAAATGTGACCAAGAACACCGTCTTAAAAGAATTTTGTGCCATGTTTCAACCAATGGGTTTTATATCTTCGAGTGAGTAAGTTGATATTGACTATTGTTTGTTTTGAAGTGCATCATTCAAATGCATATGATAATAGAAATAGTGTTCATTAACATTAATTACTAAATTAAAAACATGTTATATTAATCTTGAATGAGTGGCAATATACGATCGATTCTTTTTGTCTAAAGACTTCTATCCATCAGAATCTTTCTTCAGTGGCAACCAAATAAGTTACCGTTTGATGGCAACGACAAAGGGCTTACTGTCATTAAAAAATGATATGAGGATTTTGTTCAAGATCACATTTCCAGCTGGGTTTTTGGTAACATCAATCTTGTCCTAATCACGTGTTCATTTTATATGCTACCATTACTTTAGGAAGAAGAGACAAACAACTACCTTTTCATTTGTCTCTTTGCCTATATTATGTTGAATGTATCTGTTTAGGCTGATGAGCCAAACAAAGTCACAATTAAATGATTAAATTTATTACAAGTCTACAATAGATTGAACCCATTATTACTATTTAGGTTGATCATTTTAAGATCTAGAATTATCAACTTTGTTCTTAGATAGTGTGAAAAATCAATAACAGATAATTGCAACTTGAATGAATATTAAATAGATAATCAGTTTCAAAACTCAAATTAGAAGTGTGTCTACTTACTGTTGCAAACGCATGACCACCAAGTTCAGCAAGATGCAATTGTCCATGCCATGTCGATTGGAAAAACGCGCAGGGTAGGGATCCCAAATGTGTGAGCTCGAGGTTTTGATATCTGTTTTGGCAT
>JANFOE010001104.1:107500-160790 GCA_025667525.1 Glebionis coronaria
AAATTAGTAATACTGCTAGACCAAAGTAAACTGGACAGTGATTTTGATTGCTTATCTGTGATGTAATGGTTGGGGAACAGGTTTCTATGGTTTGAAATGGGTCATCTTCTAGCAACGGGTTGACACGTGTTGAAATGGTCGGGCTAACGGTTGTCACACTCCTTTTAGTCCATTTTTACTAAACCACTCAACTGATTCAACTTGTCACCTCCAGGTTCTAGCATTAGCTTTATGTATTAGACGATATCGGGTCTAGCTTGTTCACTGATAATTGTATTACTAGCGAGAATTGGCACTGAGAAAAAAATAGTCATTTCTGCCATTGGTTACAAAAGGTTACGAACCTTTGACATGGAACAACAACGTACAGTATAAAAGACTTTTAAGATGGAATCACAGTGTAATCTGAACTGATTTAAACAGAGATTTTAGTAAATACAAACTTTCTGATGCTTCACAAAACATACCTAATTTCATTTACATTTATCATTTTAAGTAGTCCGGTAGACTATTGGATTTGGAATTTTGGATTAAAACAAATACTATCATTTTCACAAACTCGTGTTTAGCTTTTGAACTTTATAGCAGAATGTTTAAATAACTTATGCACTTTAGTAATCTGTTCTACAAATAGTAACTTAAATGTGTGCATGAATCGAGGTGGTATCAGTGAAATAGGTGTGGGCGTGCCATATTGAGCGAATACCTGCTAGGATATTACAAAACAGAAGATACCCGAATAATGTAAATACAGGGTAGGCCAAATAAAACCGATACAGCCCACTTGGCTAACAAAAACACACAACTAGTCTTGTAGGTTTTATTTCTAAATGTGGCTCTCCTGAAGTAGTTTTTTTTTGCATCAAGAGTAAAAATAATTTCAAAAGGGAACAGAACATAAGAAAAGGAGAATAAATGCTTAAGATTAGTGATGTTATAACAACTAGTCTTGTAGGTTTTATGTACACCAGCAGATATAGAGTGTTTGGATTTGCTTCTTAATGGAACTGTTAGATATATTTAGGTGTGGTTTCTCACTTGAGCGAATTTAGGTAGTTGTAGATAACTGAATATTGTGCAAAACAAGTAAGAAGTCAGCAGTTTAATTAGGCGGTACGGGTCACTTTTTGATCAACTTCAGGGCTGAATAACTTTGTGCACAGTGTTCTTAGATATTTGAACAATGGTTTTTCTTGTTTTAAGATGCCGAAGGTTGTGGTTTATTGGTTAGCTAGATATAAGCTTCTGAATTTTCTGTTTATTGCTGTGATTTGTGATTAGACCTCGATATGGGGTGTTTGGGGTTGTTATTTAGTCTTTGTGAACAGGGGTGTTTGGATTGCTGGATAAAAAAAATAATGGTTTAAATAAATTAATTGCAAAAAGTTCCACCCCTGTGGAAACCCGAGACCTCTCGGATATCAACCCAACAAACCCAACCAACTGAGCCACTTAACTTTTTGTTATTAGTTTCTTTATTATGTTCAGTTTTTGAAGAAATTAATCACGAAGATAGAAATTTTTTTAGATAGTTGTGTATTTGTTTTCATGAAGAATCATGCATGATTCATGAAGAATCATGCATGATTCTTCATGAATCATGCATGATTCTTCATGAATCATGTTTGTTAAATCATGCATGATTTATGTTAAATCATGCATAATTTATGTTAAATCATGCATATGTTTTTTTGTATTTGTAACTTCTTAGTACTTAACTGATTTGTGTTCTTACTTTTTGCAGTTCAACGTGATACAAACAAGCGTCAGAAATCTATAGGTCATAAAGGATCTGCGTCACCTCCTGTCGCTGAAAAAAAAACCAAGAACTAGTGCAATGCCAAAGGCAAAAGCTCCTTCACAAAAGTCTAGTGCTGCTATTAAAAAAGAACCATCTGCTATTAAGAAAGAAGCTACTGTTAAGAAGGAACCAGTTGGGAAGAGGAAGAGATCTACTGATTTTGTAGATAGAATAGTGTCGGATGTTGTGAGTGACTATAAAGAGGAGTCAGATGACGATGATCAAAATGACGATGCAGTTAAGAAAGAGCCTGGGGTAAAAAAAGGTCCCCGAAAAGTGAAGGTTGAAAAGCAGGAATCTGATGAGGACAATGTCAAAGATGAAGAGGAAGATGAAGAGGGTGTTAAGAAACCTGGGAAGAAGCATAAGAAGACTTCTGAAGGTGGAGAGGTTGTCTTGAGTGAAAGAGATAAGTATCTACTCAAGTTTCCAATTATAAAATCTAGGACAGTGCCTACTTCTTTCTTCGCAGCAATTCGAGATAGCAGGTTGGACATTGATAAGTTTTTGGGAAGTATTGGGTTTTCTTCATTTCGTTCCATTAAAATAGATACCTTACCTGGGCGTTTAGGGAGGTTTGCTGTTAGAGCATTTGATAAGGAGAGCAATCAGTTTAAGCTTTTAAACGGGTCTTCGATTCTTGTAACTCCTCAAAAGATTAAGGATATTTTAGGACTTCCCATTGGTGGAACTTCTTTATATGATCTACCTGAGAGAGCTTTGGATGACCCGTTTGTGTTGTTGTGGTTAAAACAGTTTGATAAACCATAGAAACTACTTCGTGCTTCTGATATTCAAGAGAAACTTAATGAAGCAACAGAAGTTGACTTTATGTATAAAGTCAATTTTCTTACTCTATTTTCTGTTGGGTTGTGTACAGCTTACACAATGAAAGCAATACCTGATCTAACTATTGTTCGGCGTATTCGTGAGGATACGGATATTGCTGGAATTGATTGGTGTGAGTTCTTATACAAGTGTCTTGGAAATAGCACGGAACCAAATACTTTGGCTGGTTTTTACATTGGGCCATTGTGTTTTTTAATTGTAAGTGTGTGCATATATACATTTTTACGTTTTTTTTTGTGTTTTTTTATTTTATGTTTATATTGTTTATAACTTTTAACAAGAAATAATTTTTATTTTCCTAACAGCTGCTGTATTTGGATTCAACAAAATTTGAACGTTATCCTGTTCTTCGGTCCAGACCTGCTATTCTGAATTGGAATACAACAAACATGCATCGCAGGAAGGATTTAGAGGTGCAAGATAATGTTATTGGGATGTTGGAGTGGCAGCCAGAATGGACTGCGTCCGAAGAGAAACAAAGTGAAGGTTTTTTTTATGTGGGTAAACAAAGTGAAGAAAAACAAAGTGGTTTTTCTAGTAAACAGGTGTGTTGTCGTATCTTTTTACGGTTTTTATTGTTTTTTCAATTATTTTTGTCAAGTGTTATAATAATTTGAGTTTGCATGATTCAACTGAATCATGCATGATTCAACTGAATCATGCATGATTCAACTGAATCAAGAATTTTTCTACATGAATCATGCATGATTCAACTGAATCATGCATGATTCAACTGAATCATGCATGATTCAACTGAATCATGCATGAATCAACTGAATCATGAATTTTTCTACATGAATCAAGCATGATTTATATATTTCATTTTTGTAGGCCTTTTGCACAAAGATCAATGAAAAGCTTTCAAGCATTGCCAAAGACAAGGCCGAACTTGAATGCTTTTTAAGAGATGCGAACAATGAATTTCCAAATGATGAGAACATTCATCAATTGATTGAGAAATATGAGGGACTTTTTAAGGATACTATTTCGTTTCAAGGTGAACCTACTCATATTGACGATTTCAATGCTTCGCCTGACGAGAATGTTGATTTAAACAAGCCAAAAGAGTCGGATGCAAAGGAGTTACCTACAAAGGACATTGAGCCCGGGAACGAAGCAGCAGCAGACGAAGGAGCAGACGAAGCAGCAGTCGATGATGTTGAAGAAACTTACACGCAGTGGCTTGAAAGAAACATTCATTGGGTTGGAGAGGTGATTGATCTGCTTTCAGATGCCTTTTATGACGTATATTTTTAACTTTTCCTCATGAGTTGTATAATGATATGGTCATATGTATGTTTATAATTAAATTTTTTGAACTTTTTGCAGGAAAATTTGTTTAATATGATTATGAATGAACCTACCAATGTTTCGCCTCCCAAGACGCCTCCACGAGTTTCTACTCGTTCATCTCCCAAGAAAAAAGTTAGGAAGCCATCTTCTGTGTTGTCATCTCCTTTTATGAATAAGAGAACTGAAGTTGGTCCTGATCTAAAGAGGCTTGAGTTTATACTAGGGAATAGTTTGTTCGCTATGCAAGGCGATAGATAGTAAGTTCTCTATATCAGTTTTGCTTTCGATTTGTAGTTAAAGAATGACGTATCCTAATTTGTTTTTTATTTCTAATTGTAGTGAAACTGTTTTCCAAACTAATTCTGGTTATGAGCAAAAATCTGTACGAGTGAGCATGGAGACATTGACACCTGGATTATGGTTAGACCACAATGTTATTGATAGTTGGAGTGCATTGTTGAACCTGGAGGAGCGGGCTACATTGTTGAAGCTGGTGGAAGCTGGTAAAGTTAATGAGCGGTTAAGAAGGCTTTTTTTTACAACTGGCTGTATTGTAAGTTTCTATTCACATGTAGCGATGTTTTTTTTCAATCTGTAAATCATGCATGATTCATCTTGAATCATGCATGATTCATCTTGAATCATGCATGATTCATCTTGAATCATGCATGATTCATCTTGAATCATGCATGATTCATCTTGAATCCTCTCTAATTTTGTTTCGCTTGTCTGTAAACAGCCAGAAGGAACTATTAAAAGTACTCTTGATCCAGATGGACAGTGGAAAGTCTTTTCAGATGCCATTTCAACTCACTTGCAGCATGATGAGGATGCACTTCGCCTCTCGGATGTTGATTTGGTGTTTTTTCCTATTTGTGCTTCTGGACACTTTTATGTTGTTGTTTTCAACTTGGAGAATCCGTCAATGTTTATCATTGATAACATTTATGCTGGACCATATTCCTATAGTTCAAGATACAAAGCAGCTTGTGATCCTTTGGTAAGTTTAAAATCATTTTTGTTTATTAATGTATTGAGTTTTATTAATGTATCGAGTTTTATTAATGTGTATTTGAGTTTTGTGATCCTTGTATCTTTTATTGACTTTTATATTGTTTCTTTTTTACAATTTTTTTGTAGAAAAAGTTTTTTATCAGGCATCTAAAAGAGCATGGGCATGACAAACTATCGGCCATGATGAAAGTCAAACCACGCATTCTACGTTTGAATTGGAGTACAGAGAGTAACTATGAATATTGCGGAATATTTGCTATGATCCATATGGAATCTTACACTGGCACACCTGTTGGAGATTGGGATGTTGGGTTTGATGTAGAATCAAAGGAACATCGCTCACAGTTGTTATGTATGAGGTATAGGATTGCTACCAAGCTTTTGTTGCATGATTTTAACATTCATAAACAGAAGATGTTTGAGTTGGCCTTCAAGTTTGAGACTGAGAATGAACACCAGAAAAGGGTTGATATTATTCAAGAGGCAATCAAAATCAGGAATGAGCGTGATCCACCGAAGACTATGCCTGGCCAAGAAGATCAGACAGAAGGGAACGATGTTAAAGATGCATAAGTAAAGGAGGTTGGTAAGGATGTTAAAGCTGCAGAAAGGAAGGAGGTTGGGAAGGATGTTAAAGCTGCAAAATCGAAAGATTTTCATATGACATATGCTGGTGGTAAAAAAAGAAAGTGATGTTTGATTGTAGTTTGTTAAACTTTTGTTCGTAAAATGGATGGTAGTTAAATGGGAGGGTATTTTTATGTTATATTCTGATCTTATATGTTGGTAATCTTTTGTTCGTAAAACTGATGGTACTTTTATGTAATATTGGATGTTATCTTTTTTATGTTATCTTTTAACTGTTACATGGCTGTCTTTTTTATGTTATCTTTTTTACTGTTATGTAACTGTTTGCATGGTTCATCTATTTCAGTTTTTTACTGTTATGTAACTGTTTGCATGGTTCATCTATGAATCATGCATGATTCACTATGAATCATGCATGATTCACTATGAATCATGCATGATTCACTATGAATCATGCATGATTCATGTTGAATCATGCATGATTCATGTTGAATCATGCATGATTCATGTTGAATCATGCATGATTCATAGAACATTATATGAACATTATAAGTCTGTTTGTAGTGCATCAGCAGTAGTTACCTTGCTGACTCATATGCATGATTTTTGGATGACATATGATGTTTCATTACGAATCATGCATGTTTCATTACGAATCATGCATGTTTCATTACGAATCATGCATGATTCATTACGAATCATGCATGATTCATTACGAATATTATATGAACATTAAACAAAGTACTCCAATCTCAGAGTTTTAATACAGTTAAATCAAATTAAAAAAGAAATCTAACAAATATTATAAGTGTACTACAAAACATTAAACTAAGTACTCCAATCTCAGAGTTTTAATACAGTTAAATCAAATTAAAAAACAAATCTAACGAATATTATAAGTGTACTACAAAACAATTGAAGGAGCACCCGCACCAATTGTTGTATTCCTTGCTTCCTTTTCAGCAGCAGCCGCAATAGTTGCATTGTTTGCTGCATTTGCAGCAGCAGCCACAGCACCCGCACCAGTTGTTCCTGTTTGTAGTGCATCAGCAATAGTTGTATTCCTTGCTTCCTTTTCAGCAGCAGCCGCAATAGTTGCATTCCTTGCTTCCTTTGCAGCAGCAGCCGCAGCAGCAATTTTTTTGACTTTAGCAATGTATTTTGGATTTTCTGGACATGTTGTTTTTGTATGTTTGTTAGTCTTCACTCCACATTGTCCACACTTCCGCTCTTGCTTTTTTTAGCATTGATAGCTACTTCTCTTGCACTTTTTCTACGTTGTCCTTTCTTAGCACCTCTTATTGAAGCAACATGAGGATTGTTTACAGTATTCTTATTCGGCTTTTGAATAGCATAAATATCTTCAATCATGTCTGCCGTTTTCTGTGAAGGAGGCCTTGGCACTAGAACCTCAAATTCCTTCTTTATAGTTTTGAGCTTTTCCACAAACTGCGACAACTTTTCTTTATCTTTACTCAACAAAAACAAACACTCATCTACTACATAGTTAGCCTCATTTGTTAATATTTCCATTTCTTTGTTTTTCTCTCCATATCTGTTCGTGCTTCTTCTTAATGAAAGTGGTATCAAATCCCTCCTCCAACGCCTTAAAACGTACTTCTCCGGAATCATTTGAACATTACGGTTCTTCAAAACACAAAATACATGTCTACATAAAAATCCGTAACGCATGAAATGTATACAGGTACACTCAACTGATCCATCTTCAAGAGAACGCAAAACCTTGTTTTGATGCAAAAAAAAACGTATTAATACCTGATTCTTACTAAATCATGCATGATTCATGGAAGAATCATGCATGATTCTTCAATGAATCATGCATGATTCTTCAATGAATCTTGCATGATTCTTCAATGAATCATGCATGATTCACCCATGAATCATGCATGATTCTTACTAAATCATGCATGATTCATGGAAGAATCATGCATGATTCATGGAAGAATCATGCATGATTCTTTATGAATCATGCATGATTCACCCATGAATCATGCATGATTCTTCAATGAATCATGCATGATTCACCCATGAATCATGCATGATTCATTGTTGATTATATATGAAACATGCATGATTGTTAAAAAAAATCCACTAACCTTGTAGTCTATTACTTTGTCTTCTTCCTGCACAACCATCTCTTTTCCTTCTTCTGTGAATAGTGTCCTATAAGCACCCGCCTTTGTGTCTCTAACTACAACCATCTCAACTCCCTCGTCCTTTTTAAACTCTTCTATTTGACAAGACCAAATAGATTCATACATTTCTGTTTGAACAAGCAGAAATATTGTCCTTGTATAAACTTTAGCCGCGTGTTTTTCCATTTCTAACATTGTTTTATATCTTGGGGCAGCATCAAAAGTTCTGAAATCTAGATGTTCTTGTTTACTCCTTTGCCTTTCCATTGCTGATTCATAGCACATCATGAAGTTGACCAATGTTGACCCGTGATTTGTGAAACCTTTAAAAAACGCGTTTTCACTCTCTGATCTTGAAGTAGTTCTCATTAAGCCAAACAGAGGTGACGTAATAAAATAAGCTGGTAACCACATTTTTCGAAGCTCATGCATCTTTGTCATCCACTTGTGTTTTTCCAACTTAAAGTCTTTAATAAGTGTTGACCATCTTGCTTCAAATTCGTTTGGCTCTATAAACATATTCCACACCAATTTGTTGAAACGTTCTTTAAAATTAGTTTTATCATAAATTTCTTCACATATCTGTAATTAAATCATAACAGATTATTTATAAGAATCATGAATGATTCAAAAAAGGTTATGAAAATGGCAATACCTTTGATGGGATTTTTTGCATGATATGCCACATGCATAATCTGTGTTTTGATTCTTTCAGAACTGCTTCAATTGCCCTTTTCATTGCCCCATCTTGATCCGTTACAATCATTGTCGGTTGTTTTTCGTGAGCAGTCATGAACGATGTTAGAAGCAACGTATAAGCTTCTGTGTCCTCGTTTAGTAGCAATCCTGATCCAACATTCACGCACTTTCTATGATTATCTATGCCAGTGAATGGAACAAAGACCATATCGTACCTGAAAATAATGTATAGTTAGAAAATAAAAAATAGATTATGCAAAAAAGACAGAGTCAACATGAATCATGCATGATTTATAATGAATCAAGCATGTTTCATTCTGAAACATGCATGATATATTTGATGAATCATGCATGATTCATTATAAATCATGCATGATTCATGTTGAATCATGCATGATTCAACAAAAATCTTGCATGATTCATTATAAATCATGCATATGATTCATTATAAAAAACAGATTATGCAAAAAAGACAGAATCAACATGAATCATGCATGATTTATGATGAATCATGCATGATTCATCTGAATAATCATGCATGATTCATCAGATGAATCATGCATGATTCATCAGATGAATCATGCATGATTCATCATAAATCATGCATGATTCATTATAAATCATGTATGATTCACAACCATGCATGATTCATTATAATGAATCCTAAAATAACTTACTTGTTTGTTTTGAAGGTAGCATCAAAAGATATAATATCTCCAAACTCTTCATAGTTGCGTTTATCTACTTCGTCCGCCCAAAACATTGCAACTAGTTCGCTGTTTTCAACCTTATACTGAAACGTAAAGCCTGGAACAAACTTCTTCCTGTTTTCCATCTTATTTATAAGCATATGTGCATCACTTTCTCCTATATATTCATTAACATCCCTTATCTGATTCTTTAAATCATCACTAGTTCCATGCACATACTCAGCACCCCCTTTGATACTAGAATACACAGTATGTGCCTTGGTTCCCCCAAGTCTCAGTTGTGTTGAAGCTCTCACAACAAACACTCTTTCTACATGAGTCATTTTTCTTTGTTTCTTTGTTAGATGCTTATACTCTTGCGGAAGCATTTGATGGTTGTGCTTAGCAATAAATTTGGTTATTTCATACTTTCTCTTAACATAATCCAAATCAACCTTTATTTGTGCCTCACAACCTGTTACACGATATCTTGTATTCCTTGTTTGCTTTCCACTGTTTGCAGGAACCAAGGTGTTAACATTTATGTCTTTTGGAACCCCTTGCCGGTTACACATGATGTACTTTGATTTAACGTCACCACTCCTATTTCTTTTTTGCGTGGACTTTTTAACTTCAAATCCTGATTTTTCAGCATAAGCAGAATAAAACTCAATACATTCCTCCATTGTATCAAATCTTTTTCCCTGCTTAGGTAACAACTCGTCCGGAACAATTGGTTCCCAATATACAGATCCTCCGGGTGTCTCACTATGAATGTATAAACTTGGTCTTGGAGTGCTGGTAGAACCTGTTAGAGAATAACAATTGTTAGAGAACCTGGTCAAGAATTTTTATAATACTAAAAAGTATTCAGTATGAATCATGCATGATTCAGTATGAATCATGCATGATTCATGTTGAATCATGCATGATTCATTATGAATCATGCTTAATTTTACATGATTCATGCATGATTCATCATGAATCATGCATGATTCATCATAAATCATGCATGATTCATCATGAATCATGAATCATGATGAATCATGTTTCTACATGAATCATGCATGATTTTACATGAATCATGCATGATTTTACATGAATCATGCATGATTCATGATGAATCATGCTTGTTTCTACATGAATCATGCTTGATTCCACATGAATCATGCTTGTTTCCACATGAATCATGCATGATTCCACATGAATCATGCATGATCCACATGAATCATACTTGTTTCCACATGAATCATGCTTGATTCCACATGAATCATGCATGATTCGACATGAATCATGCATGATTCATAATGAATCATGCTTGATTCCACATGAATCATGCATGATTCCACATGAATCATGCATGTTCCACATGAATCATGCATGTTCCACATGAATCATGCTTGTTCCACATGAATCATGCATGATTTTACATGAATCATGCATGATTCCACATGAATCATGCATGATTCCACATGAATCATACATATTCAACATGAATCATGCATGATTTAACATGAATCATGCATGATTCGACATGAATAACACATGTTCAACGTGAATTATGGAGAATCAGCATGATTCAACATGATTTCAACAAGAAAGATTTATTACTTCATTTGTATTCAAATCATGCATGATTCTGTTTTCAAAGAAATCAAACTAATCATTTACCTATATTTTCGACAAGATTAGCTTCTGGATCTGCATCTTCATCAAGTACGTGACGTTGTGGATGTAGATCTGCATTATTAGTTTTCGTAACTGGAACCACAGCAACATCTTCTTCGATTTGAGTTTCCATGTCTGTTTTTTCGCTGTGGTAAGTCGCCGGAAAAGAAGGTAGGTGGTTTTTTGGTGTTGGCCGCGTAGATGATGTCGCCGGAAAAGAAGGTAGGTGGAAGGTAGGTGGTTGTAGATGATGTCGCCAGAAAAGAAGGTTGTTTGCTGTTGTAGGTAGGTGTAGGTGATGTCGCCGGAATAGATGGAAGGTAGGTGGTTGTAGGTGATGTCGCCGGAAAAAGAAAGGTAGGTGGTAGGGGTGGTTGGTCGTGGAAGGTAGGTTGTTGGGGGTGGTCGTCGGAAAAAGTTGTTGGGGTGGTTGTTGGAGTTGGTCGCCGGAAGGTAGGTGGCTGGGTGGGAGACCCGACCTAATTTTTGTGATAAAAATGGTTGTGTGTGTAAATATTGTTATTTATATGGGGACTATTTTACCCCTCTAGTGTTGGAGCAGGGTATAATCTGGACCATTAGATGAAAAGAAGATGGATGGTTGAGATTGATCCATTGGAACTTTGCTAAATAAAGGGGTGTTGGGGAACCGGACTCTATATATATATATATATATATATATGTATATATATATATATATATATATATATATATATATATATATATATATATATATATATATATATATATATATATATATATATATATATATATATATATATATATATATATATATATATATATATATATATATATATATATATATATATATATATATATATATATATATATATATATATATATATATATATATATATATATATGTGTGTATATATATATATATATATATATATATATATATATATATATATATATATATATATATATATAGTGTAACTTTCTTTTCAGAACCATTTTTAGTGTCAGAACTGTTAGAACTTTTTTTAGACCTTTGGATCAAGTGATCAATGGTTATAAATAAACATGACAGTTTTGTAATTAAACTAAAAATAAATTATATTCTGTTAAATGAAAAAGGGCATTATAGGGTTTTTGAAAATATGTTAAAAATAAACAAAAACTGGTTTAACCCTATCATCACATTCTCGTGTCTCTTTCTTCTCCGCTAGATATAACCGCCGCCACTTTTTTTAAAACAAAAGCACCGAAAAAATCACCATTACAGATTACCACCATCGTTCTTATCGTTCAAATCGACAGATCCGTGTGATAATTTTTCTTGGATTCTTCGTACAGCAAGAAGAACTAAACAAAATATCAAATCTTTGATCGACGCTTTACCTTCAAGATTTTGGAAAACACGAATTATGTAAGATATTTTCTAGTATTGTTTCTCTTTCTTTTTGTAATTTTTAAAAACTATTGAACAATGTGCTGAAATCTTATTAGACTTGTTATCTCACTGACATGGTCTTTAATTTCCTTTTGTGTTACGTCACTATCAACTTTGTTTTTATTAATTGTTTAGAAGCCATGTATACAGTGACATGGTGGTGATACATTTTTGAGACATTTGTGATACATCACATCTATAATGACGTGAAGTTTCTAGTTTTTTAGTGGCTTGTGTGGTAAATTATTTTTGTGATGTATGAACCCAGCAGACATGTTTGAACAGTTTGGTAGTTTCTTCGTTAGATTTATTATAATACAATCTTTGTTTTGATGCTGGATATATTGTTAAAATTTGTATAGCTAATTTAAAATATGACATCATGCTTTTTTTTCTTTTTTGCAGGACGAATTAGTATGCGGCATCGGAATAAACATGGTTTTTTAAAGATTGCATGTATTTTCCTTCAAGGCGGACATGTATGTTGTTTTTGGCGGACATTTATGTTTTTGTAGCGGACATGTATGTTTTTGGTGGCGGACATGTATGTTTTTTGTGGCGGACATGTATGTTTTTGGTGGCTAACATGTCTGTTTTTTTATGGCGGACATGTATGTATATTTTTTGTGGCGGACATATATGTTTTTGGAAGCGCGCAAGTATCACACATGTTTGGAGGAAGGACTTCAAGGACATATTTTAGTTCACATATGTTCATTTGCATTTAAAAATTGGTGGAACTTTACTTTTAGTTTTTTTAGTAACTTGTATTTCAATTGATATCGAATGTGTAACATTTATGTTTTTAATGTGCTACAAATTTTTATTATTTAAATAACATATATATACATGTGAGAACCTACAAAACGTAAATGTTATAAGAAAGTTTAAACAATTGTAAAGTTGTAAAACGTGTATTCTTATTATTTAATAGAGAAAAAATATACGTGTAAATTTTTTTCAAAACAAGAATGGTTTTTGAATTCTTAAATTAAAAGAATTTAAAGTAAAAAAAGTTTGAAAACTAAAGGATTAAAAGTCCGATATTTTTTTAAATAAATTAAAAAATGATATAAAAATGTCTTTTACAACTATACCCTTTTCAATAAATAAAAATCTTTAATGGTTGGAAAAATCTCATTGGTCTAAAAGGGTTCTGACAGTTCTGTCATTAAGATTGGTTCTGAAAAGAAAGCCCCTATATATATATATATATATACACATTTATATATATATATATATATATATATATATATATATATATATATATATATATATATATATATATATATATATATATATATATATATATATACACTAGCGTCGTAATCCGTCCAACGGGCGGGGTCGCTTTTTTTCTTTTTTCGGAGGGTTTTTTGTTGTATGTTTTTAGTTTCTTGAATTTATAATTTAATTTTTAGTATATTTTTAGTTATAGTTTACGCTTTAGTAACGTTTATTTGTGGTTAATGGGCGTTGTTTTTTTTCTTAATATGAATGAGCCATTGACGATGAACCCGTGAACCGGTGACTCGACCGCGTTGACCCAATAATCGATCTCGTTACCTAGTAACTTGATCGGGTTAACCCGTGGTGAAACCGTAACTTGATATATTGCTATATTATGATTCTTAAATTTATATTAAAAATATATATTTTCAAAAGATTTTAAATTTAATCTGAGTTTTAAAAAAATATATTTCGAAATTTAATATAAAAAATTCATGTCTAAACCTTACAAACACGCATTAATGAAAACAAAAACCTTTACACTCGGATAAACCATAAAAAGAATATCAAATTTCACAAAAATAGCGTTATGTTATTTTCCTATACTGGAATGACGTAAGTTTAATAGTAGCAATTGTTATTTTGGGTCTTTAAATATATTTTTATCCGACGCAAGTTTTTGTGTTTAATTTTTGTTATTCCATGGCAATTTTTGCATGTCTAAATCTTTACGCTCGGATAATTATTAAGCTGCGAAAATTAATCAAAATTTAGAAAATAAAAAAGTTTGAAACTTAAAAAGAAAACTAATATAAATATTTCGAAAATTAAAAACAAAAAATAAAGGGGTTGTTTAGTTGTGGAAAACGTTTCATAATTTTCCGCTTCTAAATTTCTAGAGAAGGAAAAAGTTTTCTTTTCAAGAGTAGAGTTGAAAATATTAAATACCTGTTTAGATAGTATTTTTCATTTTCTAAAAAAAATGAACAGTGTTTAGACGAAATCATTTTCAATCATTTTTTTTCATGATCAATTTTTTTTCACGTTTTTGCTAGTTATTTTTTACATTTTCATCTGTTTTTTCCCGTGTTCTTTTTTCACGTTTTCGTGAGTTCTTTTACGTTTTCATCGGCTTTTTATGTTCTCATAATTTTTTTTATGTTTTCGTCAGTATTATTACGTTTTCGTCCGATTTATTAGGGTTTCATCAAGTTTTTTACGTTTTAGCCCATTTTTTTTACGTTCTCGGCCGATTTTTAGGGTTTCGTCAGCGTTTTTACGTTTTCGCCAGCATATTAATGTTTTCATCAGTATTTTACGTTTTCGTCAGTAATTTTACTTTTTTGGTCAGTATTTTTACGTTCTCTCGGTATTTATACGTTTTCGTCAATATTTTTACGTTTTCGTCAGTATTTTATAATTTTGTATGTATTTTTACATTTTCGTTCGTTTTCTTACGTTTTTATCAGCGTTTTTATGTTTTGCTCATATTTTTTTCACATTTCGGACGAAAATTTAGAAATAATGATGAAAAACGTAAAATCGCTGACGAAAATGTAAAAAATTAGACTAAAACATAACGGACGAAAACGTAAAAAATCAGAAAAAACGTAAAAAAACCTTACTGAAACGTAAAAAATCAGAGACATTAAAAAGCTGAAGAAACCGTAAAAAATCAGAAAAAACGTATAAAATCGGATGATAACGTAAAAATTAAGACAAAAACGTAAAAACTTTAGAAGAAAACGTAAAAAAATCGGTAGAAAAGGTAAAAGATCAGACGAAAACGTAATAATTCGGACGAAAACGTAAATATATTGGCGAAACGTAAAAAAATTGTCGGAAATGTAAAAATACTGACGAAAACGTAAAATTATTGATGAAACGTAAAATACTGAGGAAAACTGACTAAATCGAAGAAAAAAATTAAAAATAATGAGGAAAACATAAATGTACTGACGAAAACGTAATCATATTGACGAAAACGTAAACAACACATACAAAACTGACAAAAACATTTAAAAATGGAAAAAACGTGAAAAATGAAGAAACGTAAAGAAAACTGACAAAGACATGAGAAACTGTCAAAAAGTAATTTTTTTTGGAAAAGACGATAAAAAAGTGACGAAAACTTAAAATAGTGTTAGAGATAGATATATGAACATGTATTGTTTTTTGTATAAAGTGCATTCGCATTAAAGTGTCATTAAAAGAAAATTACATCAATAAAACTTAACTAAACCAAACTATTACATATCCAAATTAAAACAAAATCAAAAACATCACCGAAGACCTTGAATCTTTCTCATCCGAATAAAATATGCTTTCCATTGTCGTGATTGATTGGGGGGCAGTAACATAGATCCATAGGTGAAAACGGTGATACCCACAAAAGAAATCAACAAACACAATCTCCCAAAACCGAACTCCCAAACCCAAGAAAATATGCTTGCCATTGTCGTGGTTGATTGGGGGCAGTAACATAGATCCATAGATATAGGTACGGAGATGAAAACGACCATGTAGGTGTGAATCACTTTGTAGGAATATCCACCATTGTGGAAAAGAAAACTAGATCTGGGAAATGAATTTGATTTGTTTTTTGAAGTGAACATGATAATTAAAGGGGGTTTAAGTTTTTTGGTAGCCCTCCGAACCTCCGACGTGTAGCCGATGGCCGGAGGCGGCGGCTAAAAGATGGTTTAAGGTTAGAGAGAAAAGATGGTTTATTTTGGAAAAAGAACAGAAAGCGTAATATGGGGTTTTCTAGTTTCTATTTAAAATTAGAATATGAAAATTTCATGATTTTTAGAAAATATTAAAGAAGTTGAGATAAACATGTTTTTAATCCGAAATTTAGAAATAAAAAAATTTAACTTAAAAAGAAAACTAATAAAAATATTTAAAAATTAAAAACAAAAAATAAATTAATGAGTTTAAGTATATGGGTTAGCAACATTTAAATAAAAACCTTACCATAGCAAGTTGGTAAGTTTGATTAACCCTAAACGAAAGGTGTCATGTTCAATTCTTGCAAATGGCATATTTTTTATAAAAAATACGAAAATAATCAAAAATTGTGTTTCCAAAACGCAGTTTTCAAAATTGCGTTTCCAAAACGCAATTTTCAAAATTGCGTTTCTAATCAAAACTACGTTTCGAAAATGCAGGTTTCAAAACTGCGTTGTTTCGAAAACGCAATTTGCAAAACAACGTTTCTAAAACACACTTTCAGAAAAGTTCCAAAACAGCATTTCCAAGACGGAGTTTCAAAAAAGTGCGATTTCAAATCACAAAAAATGTGGATAATGGAGATTTTCTAGGAATTTCTCAAATCCTATTGGTTTAAAGATGTGACTGCGATATGACTGGATTAAAAAGTGTGATTTCAAATCATAATTATACCTATATATAATATGAAGATATACATATATATATATATATACATATATATATATATATATATATATATATATATATATATATATATATATATATATATATATATATATATATATATATATATATATATATATATATATATATATATATATATATATATATATATATATATATATATATATATATATATATATATATATATATATATATATATATACATTTATATATATACATATATATACATATATATATATATAAATATATATATATATATATATATATATATATATATATATATATATATATATATATATATATATATATATATATATATATATATATATATATATATATATATATATATATATATATATATATATATATATATATATATATATATATATATATATATATATATATATATATATATATATATATATATATATATATATATATATATACAGATAGATAGATAGATATATGTATATATATGTATATATATATATATGTATATATATATATATATATATATATATATATATATATATATATATATATATATATATATATATATATATATATATATATATATATATATATATATATATATATATATATATATATATATATATATATATATATATATATATATATATATATATATATATATATATATATATATATATATATATATATATATATTTATATATATATATATATATATATATATATATATATATATATATATATATATATATATATATATATATATATATATATATATATATATATATATATATATATATATATATATATATAGTGGCGTTATTGTGATGACCACTCTTAAAATAAGAACAATAAGAACCAATATGGACCGTTAGATGTACTTAACATAATTTTAATTGATCAAAACCAAGTGAATGGCATTTTTGTAATTATATTAAAATAGATGGCAAGACTTAAAACCATCAATTTGCAATATTAAAAGTTTGAAATGTACGTACTTAACTGCCAAAATTTTGTACGTCGGTTTTAAAGTCCACTTTTTTTAATATTAATACATGTTTGATGCTAGTATTATTTTTTACGAATTCCATTCCTTTTTGATATTTTTATTGCACTACATTGTTTCCAACATAATGTCACTTTCGTTTGAATATGTGACACGTATTCTATTTTTTTTTAAAAGCACGCATTCTATTTTTTACGGAATTAGTATAGCGACATATAAAGTTGTTTTAACACATGTGTTAATCTGATAGAACTTATATAGTGACAATATGACACATTACATAAGTTTTCTTGATACACGTCTCGTGAAAGACCAAATTTTATGACTCCAAATTTTGTGACACATTAAATATTATGTGTCATTATAGATTTTGTATATTTTTGCATGTTTATAGTGACACATAATATTTACCACACTAGTGTTTTTGTAAAATATTTAATGACAAACTAAATTTTTTTGATACATTTATAGACACGCAAAAAAATTTGTGCCACAGTTTTCGTAAAAACCAAGTCGTTTGACACATTTAATTTCATACTACATTTTAGTGACACATTAATTCTTTTGACACAATTTTTTGTAAATTTATTCTCTACTTACTTTTATTTTTTTGTAATACACTGATATTTAATTTTTTTAATACACTTTCATACTAATTTTTTTAGTGACACATTAATTCTTTTCACATTTTTTTAATACACTAATATTTAATTTGTTTGACACATTTAGTTTCATACTATATTTTAGTGACACATTAATTCTTTTGACACATCTTTTATATTTGATTTTTATCCTGTTTTTTCAAACAGGTATTTTTATTTTTTTATTTCTACGTTTACAGATATTTTTTTTCTTTTTAACTTGCGCCCGTCTATTCGGCGTTCGTTTTGCCTGCGCCCGTTTAACCCGCTGCCTATTTTGTCTCGCCGCCTATGCCCGCTCATTTTGCCACCTCTAGTTTAATGTTTCACAATAATTCCTTAACACGCTTTTATTAAAACTCAGTTTGTAAAATTAGTTAATTGAAACATTTTGTGTAAAATTTCTTATACGAAATTTATTACAGCATAATTTATATCAAAAACATATTTTCATTAAAACAAGTTGTAAATTTTTTTATACATAAATAATAACAACAACATTATAACAGGAGCTTAACACTTCGACGAGCATGCCAAAAAACAAATTTAAATAAGTTAACAATCAACCAAAAAATAAACAATCATATATGGGTCACCTTTTAGAAAATACAAGTTATCATGTTGAGGGTAAACATTCAACATTAGGAATTGCGTACAAAAATTAGATGACAAGGGTCCCATAGTGTATCGGTAAAAAGTTAAAGTGACATTTATGATCAAATTAATAGGAGTAAAACATACGATTGTTAATTAATAGGAGTAAAACAAGAAAATAACATATTTACTACAATACCCTTAAGCTTAGTTTTAGTATTCATTTATGAATCAATTTATTAATAGGTTTAAAACATATTTGAAAATATTAAAATCTATTTGTCATAATCTAATTGGTTCTTATTGTTTTTATTTTAAGAGTGGTACTTACATGAACGTAAATCTATATATATATATATATATATATATATATATATATATATATATATATATATATATATATATATATATATATATATATATATATATATATATATATATATATATATATATATATATATATATATATATATATATATATATATATATATATATATATATATATATATATATATATATATATATATATATATATATATATATATATATATAGAGAGAGAGAGAGAGAGAGAGAGAGAGAGAGAGAGAGAGAGAGAGAGAGGGAGAGTGGAGTTATTATAAAACAAATCCTATAATAAAATAAATGAGGTGAATTCTCAGCCCTTAGATCAAAATCACTAAATGTGATAAAAAAAAATGGTGTCTTTTTGTAAACTCTCAAACTTTTGGGGCAATTCTCGAAAATAATAAAATTTAAAACGTCCCAAATAGCCCTATAAAAAAACACACACTTACGTACTAAAAAACGATCAAAAAACACACAGTCACACTGGATCCTCTCGAATCCACCAAATCCACCAAATCCACCAAATCAAACCTACTGAATCCTCTCGAATCAAACAAATTAAACATCGCATCCTACTGGTAAACTTTTTTTTATTTTTTGATTAATTTTTGAATGATTTGTGTTAGAATGTGTTAAATGCACTATAATGCTCTAGAATGCAATAGGATATCAAACATATATAAGGTTTTGTGCAACTGTGTGTTTATGATTGATGTATAAAATGTGTTTGATATAATGTCTCAATGAGAATTATAAAGTTCTCTTTGATATAGAAGTGATTTGGTAAAATTATAACTGTGATGGAGTAGGATTAACACTATGATTGAGTAGAATTAATATTATGATGAAGTAAAACTAATACTATGCATGTGATTTGGTAAAATTTTAATAATAATAAGCAAATTTATTCTACTGCAATACAGTTAAATTTTAATGCACTGTAATGCAGTAGGTCACTTGCATTGTTCTTTCTACTACATTACTGTTTAATTTTAATGCACTGTAATATATTACGATACTTGCATTTTTATTTCTACTACATTACAGTTTAATTTTAATGCATTGTAATGAAGTAGGTTATGTACATTCTTCATATGCATGATTTAATGCATTAAAACTTTATTTCTACTACATTAAGGTTTAAATTCTAATGCATTTAATGTAGTAGGTTACTCGTGTTGTTTATATGCATGATTTACTACATTGCAGCTTTATTTCTACTACATTACAGATTAATTTTAATGCATTATAATGAAGTAGGTTACGTACATTCTTCATATGCATGATTTAATGCATTAAAACTTTATTTCTACTACATTAAGGTTTAAATTCTAATGCATTTAATGCAGTAGGTTACTCGTGTTGTTCATATGCATGATTTACTATATTGCAACTTTATTTCTACAACATTACAGTTTAACTTTAATGCATTGTAATGAAGTAGGTTACGTACATTCTTCATATGAATGATTTAATACATTAAAACTTTATTTCTACTACATTAAGGGTTAAATTCTAATGCATTTAATGAAGTAGGTTACTCGTGTTGTTCATATGCATGATTTACTACATCGCAACTTTATTTCTACTACATTACAGTTTAATTTTAATGTATCGTAATGAAGTAGGTTACGTACATTTTTCATATGCATGATTTAATCCATTAAAAATTTATTTCTACTACATTAAGCTTTAAGTTCTAATGCATTTAATGAAGTAGGTTACTCGTGTTGTTCATATGCATGATTTACTACATTGCAGCTTTATTTCTACTACATTACAGTTTAATTTTAATACATTGTAATGAAGTAGGTTACGTACATTCTTCATATGCATCATTTAATGCATTAAAACTTTATTTCTACTACATTTGTATGAAAATGAATGTATGTGCGTGGTTTGTTTGTTATATACTAGAAAATGTGCCATAATGTAGCAGGATGTATGTTGTAGTTCACATAAATGATTTAGGATGAATGTGTCTTTTTTTTCAAAAATGATTATGTGTGCCAAATTGTGTGTTTGACGTGGTTGACATTTAGCTGTAATGCAATAGCTTGTAAATTATTGTTCATATAATCATTTAGGATAAATGTGCTTTCTCGTTTTTGAAAAAATGCTTGTGTAAGTATATCTGAAATAGATATTGTTCTTTTCTCACTGTAATCTATAATATTATATTCTACTTCATTACTATTATTTCTAATGCATTAAAGGAGAATATATAACTGTAATGAAATAGAATATGATTGTAATGCAGTAGAAAACAATGATGTACTAGAAAATATAAGACTTTTTTTCTATTGAATCATAGTGTTAATTTTACTACATTACTATTCTATTCTATTGCATTGAATTTCTATATTCTACATATAAATGAGATGCAAAATAATTTAATTGTAATGCGGGAGAAATAAACAATCATGTAGTAGAATAAAATAAAATTATGATATAAATAACAGTGATGTAGTAGAATATAATTGTAATGAAGTAGAAAATATTTGTAATGTATTTGTAGTTTTTTACTACATTATAACTTTATTTCTACAGCATTATACTTATACTCTACTACATGCTAGTTTAAATTCTATTGCATCACATAATATATTTTGCTATTTTCATGAAAATACTTGAACTGTTATTGAACAGGTGAAAAGAACATGCAAAAAAACACAAGCGACAAAGGCATATGCATTTACCAAGCTACAAGCAGTAGATTGCATCCTCAAATACCAATTGATACACTCGAATTGAAGGGCGAAATGGTACACAGATGCATTGAATGCGTAACAAAGATTCTTGGAAGATACTCGTGGATGGTGGATCATTTATAGACAACACTTAAATTATATTAGATGTAATACTTTGGAATACGGAACGTAAATACGATGTATTGAAATTTTAATGATGACAAATTTTGTATAATATTTACTACTTTTGATTACTGTTGATATGTGAATGAACATAGATGCATTAAGTTATCAAGTATGTTGCAATGAAAATAATATTGCATCTGGCGACTAAAGCTAATGCATCACAATATTGTTTTACTTCGTCAAATTGTTACCATACTACTGAATTGCGATATAACTTTACTCCATCTAAATAATACTTTAGTACATCATTGTATTATTTTACCACATCATAATGACTATTTTACTGCATCATAATGTGAATGCTATTGTATCAAAATATAATGTATATTTTAATGCGTTATAATACACCAAACAAATAAGATAATATACAGTATTAATTATTATTCGTAAAACAAAAGGATACCGAGTATATTTAAAATACAATAAGATACTTTTGTATTCATGTTTGGTAACAAATACTATACATCTTAGAACCGAAAACATGGCTTGTAAATAATAATTTGATATATATACTGTAAAACCCGCATGCTTTTACCATGCATAGTACCTTAAGTTCGTACGTACTAGTTAAAAACTTTCCTAATATAGCATGATTACGATTACGTATTAGGAGTTTATGTATTACGTACGTGTTAGAACACGATAAGTATTTTATATGAACGATCACGTAATAATTATTTAGCAATAATTAATCACGAACATACGATCACGAGATCACGAGCGTAATTAAAACACGAGATATTATTAGTTACGTATATATATTTAATACGAGCGTAATTAAATATATAAGTGTAGGATATGTACGTAACGAGTACTTTTAAAACACGAACATAATTAAACGTAAACGTGTGCGAAATTACAAGACACGAAACGAGGTACGGGACCCCCACAAGGGAGTCCCTACCCGCGGCCAACATAAGGACAATGGGCCAAGCCCATTGTCAATTTTTACTAAAAGGAAGGGATTAGTATTTTCACTACTTAAATTACTTTTACAGAAGAATTTCAAGAAAACCTAAAATCCCTTCCTCCTCCTCCATTTGTGCCGCCACCATCAAGGTGATTTCATTAATCTTGGATCTTGTTAATTTAGTGTTTGTTCGTGTTTGTTCTTCACCCTCTTGATCCACGAATACGGTAAAACCTTTTTACTTGTTTTCTTTTTAATTAATCTTTTATTAATTAAGAACACATGATGTTTTTCATATAAACACATTAATTAAACCTAGATCTAACATGTTTTGGTCATTAATTAATCAAAAGGGTGATCTAAGGGGTGTTTGTTTTTGGGCCGCAGGAACAACCGACCCCAAGGGGGCTCGATTTGTTTTTAGCCGACCACCACCAAGACCTTTTGGTCTTGGTTGGTGCGTGTGGGTCCCACGGCAGCAAGGGGGTACCCCGAATTGGTTCGGGGTACGGTGTTTGTTCATATCCGGTGCATGTTTTTAAGCTTAGATCCGGATCATGATTATGTTAGTTGTTTATGTTATAAACTTTTGTTAAGAATTAAATTAATAAAGATGTAATTAATTTAATAACATGAACTTAGGTTAACTAATTATTAATAAACATGAATTATTTTAACCTAAGTATTTTTATTATTAAGACTTATAATTAATTAATTATTTTAAAACCATGGATATAAATAATTAATTAAACATTACTTAGGTTATATTATTAGTATTTAATAATACATATTTTAACCTAAGTATTTAATGTATTTAATATATTTAATTAAAACATGTCATACTTTAATTAAATATTATAACCTGTAGTTTAATTAAATTACATGAAATAATTATTAAACTATATAATATATCATATGACTTAGAAAATAATCATGAAAATACTTAGGCTTCTTTACTTAGCTTATTTAACCAGCTTATTTCTAATTATGGAAACTTTCTATTTTTAGAAACTTAATTAAATAAGGCAGCTATTTTATTTATGAAAACCAGCTAATTTTAGAAACTTATTTATTTAAGGTAGCTAATCTATTTATGGAAACTTATTTAATTAAGGCAGCTAATCTATTTATGGAAACTTTCTATTTTTAGAAACTTATCTATTTTAAGCAGTAAATCTATTTTTGGAAACTTTCTATTTTTGTAAACTTTCTATTTTTGGAAACTTTCTGTTTTGGAAACTTTCTATTTTTGGTAACTTTCTATTTTTGGAAACTTTCTATTTTTGAAAACTTTCTATTTTTGGAAACTTTCTATATTTGGAAACTTTCTATTTAAGGAAACCTGCTATTTTTGGAAAGTTACTTATTATTACATAGTAAGTATAATAACACATGAAATATCATAAATACTTAATCAGAATGATCAGAATATAGGATTTAACACAGTTTAAGGCTTTAAACAGTGTAAATAGTAAGAACACATAAAATAAGCTAAGACACGATATAAAACCAGCTATGTATGTAGTAAGCAGATACTTATTTCATGTACGTATTTATGTAGCACTAGTGTTTCGGAAGTAGGATTCTCGCAGTTCATCATTCTCGTTCACTGGACATAAGGTACGGATTCCCGTCCATTCAGTATGGACATTCTTTCCTTATTAGGATTTCCCCGTATGCAGCCAACTGTTATCCCGTAGTATAAGTATGAGTTTGATTGCTTATGTTTTAAATATGATTACCTATAGCCATATACATGCATGACCAGTTTCACCTAGTTATGGAGGTACCATAACCATAACATTAGAGGCACTGATGTTATGACTTCACCACGGCGGAGTGATTGCTCGTGGCGTCCCTTCAGCTTTTGGCCATTTATTTATATTTATCATGTGGGGCGTATGGGTGCATCCTAGTTACACGTTTTTATTCTGGATTACATGGTGAATGTGGTGTGTGCCTTGCATCCTTCACAAGGAGCTGATCCCTCCTACCCAAAAACCAGTATATTAAATTAGAGGCAGCCCCTCTAATTTGCATGATGAGGTCACCCCTCCAAGTATTCATGCACGGTGGATTTTCATGACCTATATTGGCTAATGGTAAAATACGTTAAACAGTTTTCATAAGATAAACATAAGGCTTTTCAAACTATAAAACCAGTTTTATGAACATGTTCCAGGTTTTCCAGGACTTATACATTTCCGCTGCTATTAAGTCTTTATTATGTTTTAGTCATTCATACTATGTCTATAGCCGTGCACTGAGCGTTTTGCTCAGCCGTTACTTTCCTTTCCATGTCCCAAAACGGCAGGTACCCTAGGAAAGACTCGAGCATTTGGAGGACGTGCATCGGATGGAAGCTGCTAGAGACTTCTTTTCCTGTTGCCTTCATATATTTATGCTTGTTTAGTCTTTCATTCATTTCTTTTGCTTTATTATGTTTTGGGCTTATGTTTGGGAACCGATGTTTGATTTCGGTTATCCCTATGGTCATGTAATGTTTTATACATTTATCCTTGCATGCTTTGATGACACGCCATAATTACGCGTGACATTCCATTTATCAAAATGGGGTGTTACAATTATGGTATCAGAGCCAAGGCTTCGACCTATAGGCTCTAAAACTCGACCTGCGACTAGTGGGTAGTCACCAGGAGCTTCCTAAGCCAACGTCTATTATTCTACGTATTGATGTTTTCAGCGCATTGTTGTTTTAACCATGATGTTTTCAGCACCTTGAGGTTTTAACCTTGATGTTTTCATCGATATTGTTTTGCTGATTTGGATGGACAACCGTCATTCATATTTAGTTATGTGTCGTTGTTTCATGCATAATGTTCCTCGTGAACTGTGGCTATGTGGACTGAACCCCAGTAGTTCATAATTAGTCACATAAAATTTTTCATGATAAATTTTGACATATGAGTTTCATTTATTTATGTTTCATATATCATTGTTGCAGGGATTATGACTAAGTAATGGTTGGTACAGGACTGGCCCTATTTAGTCGCATGTGCTTTTATCGAAACTTTTAACTTTGGGACCGACCCATAGGCGTTCCCTCGCCATGTCTTTTGTTTTGGAACCGACCCATAGGCGTTCCCTCGCACATATAAAGGTTTTATAAACTACATTACGCATTCATGCACTATTTTTCATGCATAAAATTTCTCTCATGATTTAAATTGGCATAAAAAAAATTTCATGTCCCCTCATAAGTTATTATGTTTTTATGTCAAGTATGTTTTCATACTGTCATGGTTAACTTCAGTTTCATGCTGATTATGTTATACACTTCTTCGTGATAGATGGTTTCATGTTTCTTCATGATAATTCCGTCTTCATATTGATTATGTCTTACGTCTCTTTTGTTATTTATGCTTTCACGCAAGACATTGTTGGATTTCATTGAATTCCGCTTTCATGATAGTCATGGTTGGTTTTCATTGATCATGCTGTCAGGCAAATCATCGTTGAATTTTGTGTAACCACACTTTAGATTTTCTCTATGCAACCAGAATGAGGTATATACTGGCATTGCCAGGTTATCATGATGGTTTTCCTAACCGTTTAACCAATATACTTTTCTTAAATCATGATAAATGATCGACCCCATACCGATCATTTCATGTGCATTCCACGTGTACTCCACGTATTCCATGTGTATTACACGTACCTAAATCCATGTGTATTTCAATTGCAATACTTCTCGAGTATTCGCTAGTCGATTCTGAATCACCTCAGACGTATTTTCAATTGCTAATGTTCTACAAGATTGCTGATGCCGCTCATTACTGGGAGATGTTACTAAAGGTTGATGCTGTTGACGTTCAGAGACGCTACGAGATGCGGATGCTGTTCACAACCTGGAGATCCTACAAGACGAAGATAAAGGCGTCGGAGCAAAGCAATTGGACGAGAATATGCTTCACCATCAGACGATTTCCATCAATCATTGTCCCTAATTCTTAGTTACATGTCATACGTCATTCAGCTGTCATTTCAGCCATATGAGTGCAAACCGGTACCAGCCGGCCACTCAACTGAATAGTTACATAAATCACGGTCATGAGAATGACCATCATGGAACTGACAGACAGGACGATAGTAACCACTACTATGACAGCAACTATCCTAGAAATCACAACCAAAACTCTGGCCACGGACGTGATCAGAAATACAAATGATCAGTAGTCCGACCGATCCGCCAATTCTGGCATAATAACCTTATATTGTGGTTATATTTGTTTCACATCTCGAGACACATGTCAAGACATCAGTCAAGACACATGTCTCACGTATACTCCTGAAGACACATGTCAAGACATCAGTCAAGACACATGTCTCACGTATACTTTCTGAAGACACATGTCAAGACACCAGTCAAGACATATGTCATGTTTATAGTTCCAAGAAACGAGTCAAGACACATGACTCACGTCCAACTATGGAACATTTCTAAGAAATTCAAGGTACCCTCCAAGGGTATATCTATTTTGTTGTGCCATGTATTAATCAGGCCACAAGAATTTCTATACAATTATCAGCGCATCAGTGAGAACTGTCACGTTGCCGATGTCACTTTCATTTCTTTCACCATGGTTCATATATTCATAACCATGAAGGACGCCTTTGTATTCCCACGTATACGAAGGTTTTCCTTCAGCTTAATGATGAGATCCAAGCTGCTAACGCATCTCCTCGGACAGACACAGGATGAATTTTATCCTAATTATGTACTATGCACAACACACCATGCTACGATTCATAATTATGTACAGAAATGTTCAGGCTCCTGAATACTTTCAGCTTGATTTTCCATCGGGAAAATTTGTACAAATTATCTATGCTTACAAGCATGTGCGTTGTTAGCTATGGTCGCTAAAATTTTCTAGCTGTCAGTAAGACATGACCACTTAAGTCTTTTACGCATAGCCAGTTGATTATTCCAAAATCTTCGCATACATTACAGAAGAACTTACAAGGAGAGGGACGGTACCATGAGATTATGTGTCGACTACCGTCGGCTTAAACAAATCACCATTCATGACCGTTATTCTCCTCCACGTATTGACAAACATGTCTAATCGACCTTATAGTGTTAATCACTTTCCGAGATCGAACTCATGATCAGGCTACCAACAGTGACGAGTGAAAGAGCAGGACATGTCCATGAATGCTATTCGTACACGACTTGGTCATGTTAAATTCATGATTCTGTATTAGTCTCATAAATGCTCCAACGGTATTATGAACTTAATAAACTGAGTTCCATGAACTCATAAGCAAATTCAACAGCGTTTTCATTGAGGATAACCTAATTTCCTCTGAGCCTAGAGAAGAACAGAAAGACCATATCTGCACTATATTGCAAATTCTATGACAAGAGAAATTTTACCCTGGAAATTTTTCCAATATCAATTCTGTATGATTTCAGTGACACGCTGAATCACATGGCTTTCTACGGTTAATCTTACCATGACTCAACTTATGCGTAAAGGAGAGAACCCTACACTACATTAGGTGTTCTAGAAAATCCTACGCTAAGAGAAGTTCGATTCATAGACTCAAAGTTTCGCAAACTCCTATGTATCAAGTTCGATGAAGCAAGATACAGTTACGTTCATATCTTCATACCTGTCATACAAACAGGTTAAGATAGGACACCAACAGACTGGGATGTTTTCATCATCCGAATTTGTGAACTAATATGGGACAAGATCTCCATGGATTTTGATTACCAGATTAATGCAAACTCAGAAGAAGCATGATGCTATCTGGGTTATCGCAAACAGTTTGATCAAGTCTACAGAATCCTTACATCCGCGAGGATTGCAGAACCAACAGATTGATCAGACATGTTCCAGCCAAGGCTCATCCGACCACTTGGTAATCCCTCAGCTATCGGGTCAGACAAAGATTTGCAATTTTACTCCTAAATTACTTCACGTCTTCATTCTGATTCCACGACCTGCTTTCGCGCTCGCGTTCATGACACTAGTTACGTTCATGATCGTATCTTGGCTTAAGATTTTACGTTCTTTTCGTTCTGGGAAGTTTTGCAAGAACTTGAGAGACCAGACCCAAGTTTAGTATAACTCTCCATCTTTAGATAAACGTGTCACGTCATACTCCACGTATCACATTGTAGCGTTTGGTGTTACCGCGATTGTATTCTATGATCATGATATGTTTCACGTGTCATGTTCATTCCACGTTCCTCATATCATGATCAAGATATGTTACACATATCATGGATCACGATATGTTTACTCATACTACACTCGCCATATCTACACGTAGAACGTTCAAAATTTTTCACGTATCACGTTCAAAAATTTTCACGTACTACATTTCTTTATGTCTCGCGCATCGTTTCTAGTTAACAGTTAAGTCAGATTTGTCTTTCATCGTAAAGTTTCAGTTACTCTTACACGATTAATTCTTATTCCCTCGATCAAATTTAGGGGATCTACCTTACGTTGATAACCAAGAACTTCTTCGTATTCCAAGTCAAGGTCAGGAGGACCAAGACTTATCATTCGTGTCTAGATCTTATAAAGGAACCGTTCCAAGAGGGAAGCCACTTGGAAACGGACAAGTTCATCCAGACTTCTTATCCGTTTTCTCTTATCAATTAGATATGTCCTTTCAGCCACGTCACGTTCCATGTCCTTTTAAGACATGTCACGTTCCACGTTCTTTCTGCCAGGTCACCTGCACGTTAATTTATCTTACATACCCTCTCAGTTTAATTCGGGTATGTTTCTCTTTCAGTTACGTTATCTATAATTCGGGGACGAATTATTCTTTTTAGGAGGGAAGAGTTGTAAAACCCGCATGCTTTTACCATGCATAGTACCTTAAGTTTGTACGTACTAGTTAAAAATTTTCCTAATATAGCATGATTACGATTACGTTTTAGGAGTTTATGTATTACGTACGTGTTAGAACACGATAAGTATTTTATATGAACGATCACGTAATAATTATTTAGCAATAATTAATCACGAACATACGATCACGAGATCACGAGCGTAATTAAAACACAAGATATTATTAGTTACGTATATATATTTAATACGAGCGTAATTAAATATATAAGTGTAGGATATGTACGTAACGAGAACTTTTAAAACACGAACATAATTAAACGTAAACGTGTGCGAAATTACAAGACACGAAACGAGGTACGGGACCCCCACAAGGGAGTCCCTACCCGCGGCCAACATAAGGACAATGGGCCAAGCCCATTGTCAATTTTTACTAAAAGGAAGGGATTAGTATTTTCACTACTCAAACTACTTTTACAGAAGAATTTCAAGAAAACCTAAAATCCCTTCCTCCTCCTCCTTTTGTGCCGCCACCATCAAGGTGATTTCATTGATCTTGGATCTTGTTAATTTAGTGTTTGTTCGTGTTTGTTCTTCACCCTCTTGATCCACGAATACGGTAAAACCTTTTTACTTGTTTTCTTTTTAATTAATATTTTATTAATTAAGAACACATGATGTTTTTCATATAAACACATTAATTAAACCTAGATCTAACATGTTTTGGTCATTAATTAATCAAAAGGGTGATCTAAGGGGTGTTTGTTTTTGGGCCGCAGGAACAACCGACCCCAAGGGGGCTCGGTTTGTTTTTAGCCGACCACCACCAAGACCTTTTGGTCTTGGTTGGTGCGTGTGGGTCCCATGGCAGCAAGGGGGTACCCCGAATTGGTTCGGGGTACGGTGTTTGTTCATATCCGGTGCATGTTTTTAAGCTTAGATCCGGATCATGATTATGTTAGTTGTTTATGTTATAAACTTTTGTTAAGAATTAAATTAATAAAGATGTAATTAATTTAATAACATGAACTTAGGTTAACTAATTATTAATAAACATGAATTATTTTAACCAAAGTATTTTTATTATTAAGACTTATAATTAATTAATTATTTTAAAACCATGGATATAATTAATTAATTAAACATGACTTAGGTTATATTATTAGTATTTAATAATACATATTTTAACCTAAGTAATTAATATATTTAAATAAAACATGTCATACTTTAATTAAATATTATAACCTATAGTTTAATTAAATTACATGAAATAATTATTAAATTATATAATATATCATATGACTTAGAAAATAATCATGAAAATACTTAGGCTTATTTACTTAGCTTATTTAACCAGCTTCTTTCTAATTATGGAAACTTTCTATTTTTAGAAACTTAATTAAATAAGGCAGCTATTTTATTTATGGAAACCAGCTATTTTTAGAAACTTATTTATTTAAGGCAGCTAATCTATTTATGGAAACTTATTTAATTAAGGCAGCTAATCTATTTATGGAAACTTTCTATTTTTAGAAACTTATCTATTTTAAGCAGTAAATCTATTTTTGGAAACTTTCTATTTTTGGAAACTTTCTATTTTTGGAAACTTTCTATTTTTGGAAACTTTCTATTTTTGGTAACTTTCTATTTTTGGAAACTTTCTATTTTGGAAACTTTCTATTTTTAGAAACTTTCTATTTTTGGAAACTTTCTATTTAAGGAAACCTGCTATTTTTGGAAAGTTACTTATTATTACATAGTAAGTATAATAACACATGAAATATCATAAATACTTAATCAGAATGATCAGAATATAGGATTTAACACAGTTTAAGGCTTTAAACAGTGTAAACAGTAAGAACACATAAAATAAGCTAAGACATGATATAAAACCAGCTATGTATGTAGTAAGCAGATACTTATTTCATGTACGTATTTATGTAGCACTAGTGTTTCGGAAGTAGGATTCTCGCAGTTCATCGTTCTCGTTCACTGGACATAAGGTACGGATTCTCGTCCTTTCAGTATGGACATTCTTTCCTTATTAGGATTTCCCCGTATGCAGCCAACTGTTTTCCCGTAGTATAAGTATGAGTTTGATTGCTTATGTTTTAAATATGATTACCTATAGCCATATATATGCATGACCAGTTTCACCTAGTTGTGGAGGTACCATAACCATAACATTAGAGGCACTGATGTTATGACTTCACCACGGCGGAGTGATTGCTCGTGGCGTCCCTTCAGCTTTTGGTCATTTATTTATATTTATCATGTGGGGCGTATGGGTGCATCCTAGTTACACGTTTTTATTCAGGATTACATGGTGAATGTGGTGTGTTCCTTGCATCCTTCACAAGGAGCTGATCCCTCCTACCCAAAAACCAGTATATTAAATTAGAGGCAGCCCCTCTAATTTGCATGATGAGGTCACCCCTCCAAGTATTCATGCACGGTGGATTTTCATGACCTATATTGGCTAATGGTAAAATACGTTAAACAGTTTTCATAAGATAAACATAAGGCTTTTCAAACTATAAAACCAGTTTTATGAACATGTTCCAGGTTTTCCAGGACTTATACATTTCCGCTGCTATTAAGTCTTTATTATGTTTTAGTCATTCATACTATGTCTATATCCGTGCACTGAGCGTTTTGCTCAGCCGTTACTTTCCTTTCCATGTCCCAAAACGGCAGGTACCCTAGGAAAGACTCGAGCATTTGGAGGACGTGCATCGGATGGAAGCTGCTAGAGACTTCTTTTCCTGTTGCCTTCATATATTTATGCTTGTTTAGTCTTTCATTCATTTCTTTTGCTTTATTATGTTTTGGGCTTATGTTTGGGAACCGATGTTTGATTCCGGTTATCCCTATGGTCATGTAATGTTTTATACATTTATCCTTGCATGCTTTGATGACACGTCATAATTACGCGTGACATTCCATTTATCAAAATGGGGTGTTACATATACACTACTTATTTTGAATATAAAACCGAATAATGAAACATTGCTTGTAAGCTTTACGGGTACATATTCTATGTCCAGATCTTGTCGCTCTTGTCGGCTCTTCTTGTTGCTTGCTGTTCTTTGATGGTGGCAACTTCAATGGGCATGCTTTTAAATTATGGCTCTTTTTCTACACAGCCACTACACTTCCTCGTTTTATTACTTTACTACATCACTGTGTTATTTTCATGCATTACAATGTAAATTTTACTACATCAAAATGTATATTCTACTCCATCACAATACAAGAGACAATCTTACTGCATCACGCTTTTATACCTACTCCATCATAATAAAAAACTACTTAACTTTAAGACCAGTAACAACCATTTAACTCTGAAAATCACAGTATTTATATCTAAACCTAATACGTGCCAAACATCAGCACAATATTACCAAATACTGTAACAACCATCTAAATTCATTTCAATACTTCATATAATAACAAAATTTGATTAACTTCACTTGATCAATAAGAAATAACATAAATGTTATGTACATTAGTGAATCTATAGAATCATTAATGTGAATTACAAACTAAAACATTATAATGCGGTAAAAAATTATAAGTATATTACAATAGTTTCTACTGAATTGCAGTTATGTTTTATTGCATTACCGTATATTCTACAACATTAGTGTATATCATACTGCATTATTTTATACCCAACTGCATTACTATATATCCTACTGAATTATAGCTATGTTTTACAATAGTTGATCAACTATTTTCCGCCTTTTGAAACTAATATTTGTTCGTTACTTAAAACCAACTACATCACGACATAAATCAAGTGCATTACAACTTTAAAATCTCGTTGAAACATTTTATCAAACACCTTTTGTTAGGACCATTGTAATAGTTATATGTAAAAGGTAGACTAGGAGGTATGTAGTTCCTCCTGGTCCTAGTAGTATGTAGTTCCTCCTGGTCTACCTATTACATATAACTATTACAATGGTCCTAACACCTTTAGTGCAACTTTTATAAACATATTTTTTTCTATCTGTTACTCAATCTTTTTCCAGATTTAGAACAAAAATCCAAATCTAACATATTTAGATAGATAAAAACATAAAAACTAAACAAAATATTCAGACATGACCATATAAATGAAAGCTTACATCATGAGTAGGCTCGGAGGTGGTGAATAGTGGTAATAAAAAATCTAACTACATCAAGAGTGGAGACCATTCCGGTGAATGGCGGTGATTAATAATTGAAAAGATGATGGTCGTCGGTGGTACGATGGAAGGGCGGTGGAGAATCGATTGATACAGAAATAGAGACCGAGAGAGAAAGTGAGATATGAAAAAAGTATATACATAGTTTCAGAAAAAATTATAAAAATGCCCCCTGAAGTTTCTAAGATTACAAAAGTACACCATTTTTTTAAAAAAAGGGGGGACACATGACAGCATGTGGTTCCACCTCATTTATTTTATTTTACCCCAACTCTCTCTCTCTCTCTCTCTCTCTCTCTCTCTCTATATATATATATATATATATATATATATATATATATATATATATATATATATATATATATATATATATATATATATATATATATATATATATATATATATATATATATATATATATATATATATATATATATATATATATATATATATATATATATATATATATAATATATATATATATATATATATATATATATATATATATATATATATATATATATATATATATATATATATATATATATATATATATATATATATATATATATATATATATATATATATATATATATATATATATATATATATATATATACACATATAGATATATATATATATATATATATATATATATATATATATATATATATATATATATATATATATAATATATATATATATATATATATATATATATATATATATATATATATGTATATATAAATATATATATATATATATATATATATATATATATATATATATATATATATATATATATATATATATATATATATATATATATATATATATATATATGTATATATAAATATATATATATATATATATATATATATATATATATGTAGGGGAGTGTTATTATGGTGTACACCCTTAAAGTGAAATATAATAGGCACATTTTTGAGCCTTAGATCAAATTTAATGGATTAAGATGATAATCAATAAATTGAGTGGCTTAATAGTAATAAAATGAAAAACCAATGGCAATATATCAATATTATACCTTTTTCAAACGTTATTTAATAAAAAAACTATAATTTATATTGTCTTACGTGTACTTTATATGCGAATACAAAACTGATAACTTTCCGTCATTAATTAATTTTCGTGATTCAAGTTCATACCATTTTTTTAATCCTTTCTTTGTATACTATCTATGATAAAATATTGTGTTAGTGACATAAATGATGATACATAATCTTTTAGTACCTTCTTGGTTCTTGTAAAATAATACTGTACATATTAAATGGTGATTAAATATTGTTTTAATACACATATTCTAGTAAAATACTACGTATTGTTTTAGTATCAATAAATTTAGATGCACAATTTCGAGATACACATATTAAAATAATGATACAGAAGCTTATCATATAGTGATACATTAACTTTTGTAGCTTTAATCCACAAATATAAATTCCAACACACAAGCTTATAGCTTCAATGCAGGAACACTGAAAGTGATACCAAGTATTATTGATGGTGAAATTAAAAAATAATACATCAATAAAATCGCATCCTTGTGTGTTTTTTTTGGAACAAAAAACCTGTAATTTGACACAACCCTTTAAAACATAAAAAGGACGAAATCTATTACTACAACATTTTTTATGATATTCCTAGAAAGCTAACCAGTCTACCCAAATCAGGAAACAAAAAGTTGATGTAACTTGCACCAGTATTCACTTATCAAGACGTCTCACTAACTTCTCATATCGCTCGCAGTGCATTTAGTATCTAAGCTGCAACTCCAGACTGCACCTCTGCACCTTTATGCCCCTCAAAGGTTCCTATCCATCTCCATGTTTAATAGTTTATAGGCATAGGACTAGAATCTGTATAACAATTTTTTCAACGTAAGTGTCCGACTCATGTAAATCCACCTAGTGATTCAAACAAAACTTTCAAACTAGCATAGGAGCGGTAGAATCTGTATAGCAAATTCATCTTAACATTGATGAATGTATGCCATGTTTCCTTATATATATTACAAAACGACCCAAATTGATAAATCTTACGATAACTTCTATTGATACAAATCGACATATGAATAAACTACTTAATTATACAAACTAGCGGCACTAACCATTTGGTACATAACTCATACTTTACTAATACACTAACAATAAATCCAACCAAATACATAAAAGATGGTTAAGTAAGATATATGGGCAAGAAAGGTAAATAAACACAAAAAACCACATGATAAAAACCAATTACTTGTAATGTAACTAATACACTAATACACAATTGATACACATGTATCACCTTGCTTTAAATTTCGGCAACAATTAGGATTTCGTGGGTGGAGGAGGTGATTTAGCCATAAAAATGTAGGCAGATGGTTGTTTCAGATAGGAGATAAAATGAGATTTTGTTTTTCGATATAAAAGAGAAAATGATGACAGTTATGCTATATTAGATTATAGGAATAGTAATATGAAGATATACAAGGTATGTATATTACCAAGGATACCAGCAAAGATGTAGCCATTTGTAGACTTAATTTTTTTTGCCAAAACACCGTGCTTACAGCGCCCTAATATGTACCGATAAAGTGAGGATTGTTCTCATGAACTATTCTTTTTCCTGATGGCATGACCACGAGAGAGGCCGATCAACTAATACACAAAATGTATCAGATGCTTGAGCAACACACAATTTAGAACCGCTAACTATTATTGGCTTCACGGCCTTTCTTAAGAACTCGACTACAGCCTCGACAACTGCTTCTAAATCCACATAAAAAGTTATCACTTGATATGCCATTTTTGTTACAGCTTGGTAATAACTTATTAACAAGTAATACAAAACTGATACAGAGCAAGTGATATAGAACAAGTGATGCACGCTAACTGGTATATATCGAAACTTCCTAATAGTAACACATTTAGTACAGCTTGGTGACAACAAATTGGTACGTATATATTTCTGTTATTAAGAAAGTGATACATTGATGATACGAACAAATTCATTGCTACAAGTTAGAAATACATATTCCTACTCATGAACAGATCAAAGAAACCAATAAAAAGTGAATCTTATTGGAAACTTGTACAAACATGTATGAGCCGTCGAAGACACATGACGTGAGATGTGGCTATCGTTTACAATAAATATAAAATTAAATCGTAGGAGGCAGTCATGGATTGGCGTTCGGCGAATCAAAACCCCGTATAATGAATTGGTGTTTGACAGACATTTAAGAGGCAGACATGGAGGTTTCGAGGGAAGTCGAGTTTAATGTGAATGAGGTATGTTTGTGTGTGCAAATTGTCAATGACTACTTTAAAATAACTAGTATTCCCGAAATGCCCTTAACCAGATGTTAATTAATTTAAATTCAAAAGAGAGATGTTAATTAATTTTGATTTTTCTTCATAGAAAAAAAGACACTTGTCACAATATTATTGGTGCCTATTGTATATCATTTTAAAGTGTTACCACATGAACATAAATCTATATATGTATATATGTATATATATATATATATATGTATATATATATATATATATATATATATATATATATATATATATATATATATATATATATATATATATATATACATATATATATACATATATATATATATATATATATATATATACATATATATATATATATATATATATATATATATATATATATATATATATATATATATACATATATATATATATATATATATATATATATATATATATATATATATATATATATATATATATATATATATATATATATATATATATATATATTATATATATATATATATATATATATATATATATATATATATATATATATATATATATGTATATATATATATATATATATATATATATATATATATATATATATATATGTATATATATATATATATATATATATATATATATATATATATATATATATATATTTGTATATATATATATATATATATATATATACTAGTGGCAAAACCCGCCCGATGGGCGGGCATGACTTGTAATTTTTCTTTACGTGTTTTATTTATATAAATGGTTATTGGATATATAGTTTTTTTTTTAAATTTTAACATTTGAATTTATGTAGTTAGGTTAAACATTGAAAAAAAAGTATCTTTTAGGGTTTGACAAATGTTTTTAGGCTTATGTTATTTTACATATGAATTTTTATTATTGTTTCTGTTTGTTATTCGTTTTTTAATGATGTGTCATTTTGTAGTTTATTGTTAGCTTTATGGAAATTTTTGTATTTGTTATTATTATGAGTAAATTTTGTTATATTATTACTCCTTCCGTCTCAAAATAAGTTTTCACATTTGACTTTTAATGTTTTTTTTTAATTTGACCGTTTTTATTTTTGTTATACTTGATTAAAATTATACAAACAAAAATACATGTAACACTCTATCCATTCATATAATTTACATCAAGTATTTAACACACACAAATATAATTAATGTCAAAGTTATTAAAGACAAACTTTGAAAGTTAAAAGTAAATATTTATTTTAGGATGGATATGATTGTGTAGCTTTTAAGTTATGCTTTTGTAGTTATTAGTTGTAAAGCCCGCTCAAATGGGAAGCATGACTTCAAATTGTCGTTTTCATTTTTGGGTTAGTTATATATTGTTGTTATAAAGTTGTGTTTTCTACAAATTTTTATTTAAACAGATGTAGAATCGGTACATAGGTTTTGGAAAATTGTATAATGTCCGGACGTTATAACTGTAAGAGTCAAATTGTTTACTTTGGAATGGGACATACACAAGTCTTTTGAAACAGGAAAAGTTGGCTGATAATGATGCTTCACTTGTTGGTGATTAAAAAAACAAATACATAATACTGGTGAAGTTTATAAAGTATAAAAGTTTGGCATCTTATTTTTAAGCATTGTTAAATTCATTATTTTATGTAGTTCGAAAAAAGCATTGTTACATTTAATATATAAAACTTTGGAAATAAGATTTTTGTTACGTAAAGTAGATGGGATATGACCATGGTTCTAAATAGCCTCTTATGGTTCGCTTTAAATTGCGATAAACTTAAATCGCGACTGCCACGTTACGCAATAGGTTAAGGCGCGTTACGATATTAGGTGTAGTGACTTTTTAAATTCAACTCCAAAAATAAATATTATTGCATGTAAAGAGAGTTTTCTTAATTTAGTTATTATTTTCAATACTTATTGTAAAGTCAACACATATTAAGATATAATAAAACAAATAAATATCTTATATGTTGTGCCGTCATAAGTCACGCTTTAAAAACGTTAAAACGTTAAAACGTCACTTTAGCCGCTAAAACGTGTAGTTTCAACATGCCGTCACACCATGCTATTTATAACAATTTACCATGCTACTTGTATGAATACTGATAGCAGTAAAATAATAAAGGTCAAATTACTATAAAACCACTTATCAAAGTAAGTAGAATTATTTTCGAAATAGAATAACTTTGATTATTACATTTTTATTCATGAAATATAAGAATAAATACAATGTCTAGTATCACACAACGAATTTTAGCTTTTTTCTAACAGTTTTCTTCCAATAGAGTCATGCAATACAATAAGTACACTCCCATAAGTCATGATCTCATCCGTTTGATCAATAATCTCCTGAAATTAACTGAAATATCAGTTTCCCTTAGAGAAACCAAGTTGTGAGCGCTAGTCTAAAATCGAAGTAATTTATAGAAATTTCAAGGAACCTTTGTAGCATTAAAAGACAAGTAGTATAAGAGATACTTGGAAAGTTCACAAATGTGAAGAGATGTGCTTCGGTGCAATTTTGAACCATTTAACTCAGGCTTATAAAGGATTTCAAGGATTTCGAGTACCTTTAAGACCACATCGAAAACACCAACTATTACCGACGGTGGTGAGGATACCCAGTAAGCACCCAACATGTAAACCATCTCGCCATTTACCTTATATCTATTCACCCTCAAATAGGTTAAACATAATACATTGGCAGGAGTTCTAGTTTCCTCATATTTATCTATAATATGATTCTTCCATAAGTTCCAGTAAAAATACAAAGTTTGAATAGTAACTTGAATACTTGATTCTCAAAGTTATCACAATGCTCATTTATAGCAATCGACTTTACTTTGTTACAAATTCCTCCATCTGATCAAAACTTCTTCAATGGCCAACCTGTGTTTCCATTTGCCCATGCTGCTCTAAGTGATTCATATTATATTGAACACATTGCCGCCTTCGGAAAGTCTATATCCTTCTCCAAAAAAATCAACCTTTATTTGAATATAACCTCATGACTTCGCCAAGTCAACAACTTCAACAAAATTACATAATTCTTTTCCTAACATCAAAAAGTTATCAAGGCAACCTAAACTAAAGACCCCGATATCGGTATATTGCAAGATCTTCACTTTTTTCTTATTAGGTTGTAAATTATTATATAGTCAGATATCCTAACTTTTTTTCGGTATAAACCGGTATGAGCAAACAGTTATATAGTGATAAAAAAAGTGGCATGCATAGTGATAAAAAAACTGAAAGATTACGTGCCATCCAATACCTGAGTTAGTGATACTTCTTGTTTCTGGACTTTCTATCTCTTTAGGTCACAAAAGAATCGGTTTATTCGTGGATTACATAAGCCTTGCCCACATCCTATCAGCTATCAGAACGTTGTTTTACTTCTCAGTGATGCGCTGCATGAAAAGATAGGATTGTTTGTAGATTCTAGGGTGTTTGGATTTGTGTTATCCAAATAATCATGTGGGACTTAATTACAACTTCAACAATATCAACTAAAAAAGACAAACTATAGACATAATTGTTGCTTAGTCAATGGCTAACAACGAATCAATTGCTTATTCAGCTTGAAGGTACAATCATATATAGAGAAAACTTTTTGTTGCGAAATGCAAGACAAACAGGTTAAAATGGCCCATAGTCCATTTTTTATGCATTCAACCTCCTAAACCATTATATTCTAATATTTTGAACCTTAGATTATAAGAAACAACCGTGATTCAGAGCTTACCTCCCCGTACCCCAACCCTGGATATTGTTGTAGTGTAGCAGTTGTTATCCAAGAACAAACTATACCACACAACAATGTGGGCTACACATTCTTAATATTCCTAGTGCAATTTATGTATATTTTATCATCACATGCTTAGTAGAGTAAATAAGACTTCAAAAATTTGCAAGAACTTCCAAAAGATACTTGTTAATTTCCATGGCTTCCAAGTCATCAATTTCCACAAAGACTATAAAGAAATTTTATTAACTTCCAAAAGTCGAACACTATTTTAAGCTAATAATATCAAAAGACGACTACAACTTACAGCTTAGAGCCTCGACTTCCTAAATTTAAACCATATCATAGCACTAAAAGTCTAGAGGGACATGTTTCTGCTGCACTTTACACAATTAAGACAAATATATGAAGAATAATATATCCTGAAAGAAATTAAAATTTGGAATTGAATATGTGAGGATGCTACTATCCTAAAGAAATTAATATCAAGGTTATGCTACAGGTTTATGAATAGTAGTTAATTCGCCAGTTCATGTAACACATGAAAATAAAACCACTTATATGACCTCAAAGAAATACATGTCATTACATACACAAAAACTATTAAACTAAGATTAAGATAAAGAGACTATATGAAAAATGACCGAACAGAAAGGAGGTACTGATGATTACCTTGAGTAATCCACAACAATAATTGACTCAGCAGTTTAGAACAATGGTGTACACTGTTTGACCCTGCAATGGATGAATCCAATCAGTAAATGTAAGTTCCTATTGGTGTTAACCCCGTCCAGGTACTGAATCCATCAGTATTCTTGAACATATTTAGAAAAATCCTCGATGAACATCTTCAACTCATGATATATGCTTACAGTCAAAGGGGTGTTTGGTTCCAGACCTACTGTTGTAGCAAGGGGGGTTTGGTTGCTGCAGCAAGGGGTAGTTGGTGGCTGCATCAAGAGTGGATGGTACTTATTCTACTACTATATTAAGGGAAGTTTGGTTGCTTCTGCAGGGGTGTGAACCAAAACATTCACCTTCTTGAAGTGATAAAGTCTATGTCACCAATAAGGGGGCGGAAATTTGCTTGCTCTTGAAAACACATTAAAGCTAATCCCAAACACCCCTATAAATACAAACTATTGTGACAAAATCAAAATGAGAATTCAAAATAGTACTTGCCATCTTGAGAGAATACATCCAATAAACTTTTAAAATGAGAAGTTTACAGCAGGTTCAAACATTTTAAGATTCTTAAGGTGTAAACTTATAGTTGAACTGTTCTGATCGACCTAGCTTGAACCGTCCAATAAACCACAGACAGCTTAAATTCAAATTCCATGTTTAGTCATACCTGAATTGCATTCTACATGGAGCTGAGATCCTGAATACTCCATTATTAATGCCCCATGTGACAATTGTTTCTTGGTGAATTGACGGGTTGCTTTCTCATCGATGTCACCCTACATTTCTTTGTTGACAATTGTTTCCTGGTGAATTGACGAGTCATCATTAAATTAGTTGTCAGGGAATAAACCAAACGGTTCCATATTTGACATCGGTTGTCAACCTTTAGCGACACCAACAGTATTCCAAAAACCAACAGGCGAGTTAGGAGACCCATCACCTACAGACCGGTCCCTCGGTGACTTGTCAGATGTGGTAGTTTATCTCAAGACGCGAGCACCTTGTTATAATGTTATTTTGTGACCCAAATTACCATCTAAAAAGGAGTGATTATAAAGAATCGTTACCTTAGAGACCAATGAAGATATAAGAAGACATTAGTAAAAAAATAAACAGAAGCAATACTAACTTTTCCAAATTAAGTAAAATTAAAATCCCCAGACACCCATAATCAGGAATAGGTTAGGTTTATTTGATGTAACTGGTAAAAATAAAAAAATCCAGTGCTCTTATCTATAAGGATGGTCTTAGAAAAAGATACGCTGAAATTTTCTTTTAATATGAGAATACTCCATTATTAATGCCCCATGTGATGCACTATCAATGAACGATTTAGTAAGCCCCTGCACGACATAAAAAAGATATAATAACACTATTTAGATGGTAAACAAAAACAATAAAATCAAAATACAAGCGTAGAAATTACGCAATAGAAAAAGTAAAAAACCAAATCACCTCTGCATGTTGAAGAATTGGGACTAAGCATGATATTATTGTCATCGCGACTGGAGATATTGAAATGCGAACTTGAATACTGTCAATTGTACATGACTATGCAATTAAGCATGTAAACCAAAGAAACATAATCTCCAAGAATATAATTAGGAACTTCAAAGGCTGAATAAAAAGAGAAAGCACCTTAATTGCACCTACTTCCTAAAAAGCGAATATAGAAGTTAATACACCTCCTATCCAAAAATTAATAGACCTCTAAAGAAAGTGAATACAAAATTAAAGTGAAACATCACACTGAAGGAAAATAGGTTTCCAGGTTAAATTACATATGCACGATTCATTTTGGAAAACTACTAACATAAAGGTTTCATTTAAAAAGTGAAAACAAAATTAAAGTCAAACATCGCATAGGAAACGCATTAGTCACGCTTGGTGGTACACTCGTATTAATCTGGTCTCTATGATATTGCATTCTGTCGATAAATGGTACTGGTACAATTGTAATGGCTTGATTCTCATTCCTCAATAGCCTTATACTTTAGTGATTCTAGATAGATAGTCCTAATTATACGTCATATGACTAATGTATAATATTGACTTGAAAAAGTTGGTACTGAGTTTTTAAAAGTTTAATATTTCATGTTATTTCATGGCTAGTTGTACTTTGGCACTAAACTGGCCTGTGTTGATATGTTAATACTGGTTAATTTCTAGACTGGGCTAAACCGGCCTAATCCAAGATCACTTGTGGGTCAGGGCCAAATTGTATGAAATTATAGTCGACTTATAGGTTTAGCTATAGCGAAAATTAAAACTGTGATTTAAGATTATAAAGGAAAAAGAATTGTAAGAAAAGCATACACGCAAATGTAGTTTAAACTTTGTAGAGTGGTTGATATGGTGACCCACAAGTTATCTTGATATAGGCCGTAAGTCTCATGAATACAGTGAAATTTGTAACTATCAAAGAGTACTGAACTCTTGATCTGCAATTTCCATTCTAGAGGCTTGTTCGTGAAATTGCTCAGGACATCAAGGTGATAACCTTTCTTGCTCATAATATACAATTATTTTAAGCTGCGTTCTAGACCAATTTTGGGATTATGGTCAGGGGTTCATTATCTAGTATTAATCATAGTGAATAAGAGTGTTGGTTTTTATGAAGATACCAAAGAAAATCAGCAACTCCAGCATCAATGACCATATCAGCAACAAATAAGCAACATCTCGCCATCTGCAACCGCATTGAATTTAGAATTTTGAAACTACATTAAGTTCTTTCTCCCTTTGTCTTCTCTGTATATTATACTTAGCGCACACATACAAAGACAAAAGCTGATAAAAAAGACTCACTTTAAAGGATGCACAAATAGCATCACGACTGACAAAAACTACTCCGTCTATCAATTTCGTGCATAAACATAATGTTTCTGAACCGACTTCCTTTACAGCAACACCATCTGTGACTTGATATAACACTACTCTTTTACCATGATGTAATGACAAAGGCATTGCATTTGCATCAGCACCAAACACCCTATAAACGCCATAAACGCATAACATCACCTATCCAAAAAGTTGTTTTTGACTGAAAAAGCAAACCAAACAACCCCATAAACGCATATGTTTTGACAGAAAAACAACTAAACATCCCCGTCTTAACTGAAAAAGACCGGCCTAATAAAGCATTCCATGTAGACACTAACATATATGTAGAGCAAGTGTTTATATACATGCAAATTCAGTGATTAGTATACCTTCACACGACGTAAGTCCCCGTTGTTCATTTTCACAGGACACATAGCTCCCACCCTCCCTTACTAAAACAATAAGAAGTCATTATTCAGTATAATTAGAAGACCGATTTGTATATAGAATGAAACAGTTAAGAAACCTAAAAGATAAATTCGCAAACCTGTAGCACTATTTAATCCACTCGGCCATTAACTTGAACGGATTTTAAGGTACCCATTATTTGTTTTTGCATACCTGTAACACCAAGCATTGCAAAATTATAGTTGATTGGGTGATTAAGTTAAAATTTACTACCGAAAAAATGTATTGCAACAATTGTAAAAGTTTCATTTGTTACCTAGACAATTTTAGATTCATTGTGTGTCGTTTCTCGCCCTCCTCACGATCCTTCAGTTTCACCCGATGGTTTATCTTTAGAACCTGGCACACCATTTACTTATATGACGGTATAATTCAAATTGCACTTAAGACAAAATAGAACTCACACCGTTTTCTTAAATGTGATCTTCACAGTATTTGCCTTCAAGATCTTAACTTTTAACTGAATCAGGACCGATGCCCAATTTTTTAAAACCTTATACTACATTAAACCACTAAATAAGCCAAAAATTAACAAACTAAACTCTAAGATATTCTTAAGAACCCTTATATTCAAGATACTTAACTCATAAATCTGTAGAGCTTCAATCTTTTCTCATAATTCCCAAAAGATTATTTTTAACTTATAAATGAAGAAAAGTATTCATAGCCCATCATATACTAAACTTGAAGAAACAATTATAAAGCTTATTCTAAGACTGTAAGCCCATAAAGCATCAAAAAATAATAATTTTTTTCAAAGTTTTCAAAGGGTATAGATTATAGAAACCAATCGAAAACCACAAAGCTTCCAAAGTAAAGATTAAAGCTATTAAAAGAACAGATAAATAAATAAACAGATAAGTGCCTATAGAAAAATGTGGGAGATGAAGATGTGGAAGTGAGTCGGTGGATGGTTATGCATCTCACTTGATGATAAGCCAACATTTGTTCATTAAATATTACGGTTCATAAGGATTATAAAAATATTCTTTACAGAATACTGTAGCATCTCTGAGTGTAAGCCATCATGCTCTTTGTATATATTTATAATACCATTTTTTATCTGTCTTTTGTATGCTTGTGTAAGCAAACACAAAAAGGAATCAACGCATGGAAAACTATAGCCGTAAATAAACCACAACTAATATAACAAATTAGATTAATCCAAAGTGCATAAATTGATCTCAAAGCTTAAAATTAAAGTGAAACTAACCGAGCTTTATTGCAAAAATCTTTCTGATCTCGGTTTCTTGAATCGCAGCATCATCAAAATCTAGCCAATATTTAAAGAAACATGATATGCATAAAGTAGCTAATATTAGAAAAATAAAAGTAGGAAAATTACCATCCTGGGCAATATCCAGCCTTCTTCTCGGGATGGTCGTATGTCCTTACAAAATGCCTCTTAAGTATCGTCTTTTTTCCCTTCTCCTGTAGGAGGTAATGGATACTGGACCTACACAGTTCAAAGACAGGAACACATATCAGAACATTCGTTGCTATAATTTTTTACTGATGTTTGGGAAGAATACCATAAAGGCACAATATCTATTTGTTCATATAAAACATAATATAGTGTGTTGGTTTTTAGCGTTTTTATTATAGAGATTCGTCCAAAAGATCAAAACGAAAGGATTTTCGTCATGACAAAAACTATTACTTAAAGGTTATGTGTACCTTTCATTGCAGATCAAGATGGTTACTTGTTGGTTTAAAACTGATTAAAGCTTTTTGCTGTGGTCTAAATTCATCAAGAATAATCCTTTTTGCAGCTACGGACATTCAAAGGTACTTCTCCCCCACATTAACAAACCCGCCAGTAAATTTGTGTGGCAAAGTTACTGTAGTGAGTTGTTCTATATGAAGATCAGCTTTTGGATAACTAATTTTAAAGACAAAATATTACTGATTTTACACATAATTAACAAAATATTCATTAAAAAATCATACCTCACAAACTAAACACAACTTGAAGATCATCTCTAATCTGGGTGATATAAAAAACATTAACAATTAGAATGCAAAAAACTATAATCACGACCATTACAAATTAAACCGTCGTTAAGTTAACATTATCTTACCTAGAAGGGAAGATATCTGTAGACAAACCATCCAGAATAGCCGACTCCCACCAACTCCATGATAGTGGGGAGCGGATGATTGCAGGTTGTATTAGGGTTTTGAGAGACAGACAAAACAAACCAAGATTTTAGGATTTTGAGTAAAATTATTAAATTATATAACTAATATTAGGTAGTAGTATATTTATCTATTTGATATGTTAAGATATATATCTTATTTTCAATTATTTATCACAAGTTGTGACTTGCTCTATCGGTTGAGGTGTTTGTTTGTGAATGAGCAAACCAAGGTTCGAATCTAACTTGAGACATAATTTTTTATACAGATTTCGGAAAAAATTTATATAAAAAAGTTAGATGGCAAAAAATTTGGAAAAAAAGAATACTAAAAATTATATATATATATATATATATATATATATATATATATATATATATATATATATATATATATATATATATATATATATATATATATATATATATATATATATATATATATATATATATATATATATATATATATATATATATATATATATATATATATATATATATATATATATATATATATGTATATATATATATATGTATATATATATATATACATATATATATATATGTATATATATATGTATATATATATATATATATATATATATATATACAAACATATATATATATATATATATATATATATATATATATATATATATATATATATATATATATATATACAAACATAAATGTACGATACACTAAACATATATGTAAATCATCCTCGTCTATTTAAACCATAAAATCTAAAAAATAAACACCACTATACACTAAACATATAGTTAAGTTACCAAAATATAATGTACGATACATAAAACATATATATATATATATATATATATATATATATATATATATATATATATATATATATATATATATATATATATATATATATATATATATATATATATATATATATATATATATATATATATATATATATATATATATATATATATATATATATATATATATATATATATATATGTGTATATATATATATGTATGTGTATATATATATATATATATATATATATATATATATATATATATATATATATATATATATATATATATATATATATATATATTATATATATATATATATAAGAGGAGGATATGCCACATAAGCAGCTTTTAATCCACGTCAGCATCATTCGGGCCCTAATCATGAATCGGGTCGTGTCCCTATACCCGGCTTATATTCGTATTCAACCAAATCTTCCCAATTCGTTTTCCAAAACCCTAATCACTAATCCCTAGTGATGAGATGGCATTTATACATGATCTCATCGTTCTTTTCGGGCTTAAAATGCATAAAAATGTCATAAAATACCATATATATGCTTGTGTTTGTCTACTTGTGTATTTTAGGTATGGATATCGTGAAAAAGACAAAAGATCACAAGATACAAGGAAAAACGGACACGAGAAACGAAGCCGTGCAATGAACCGGGCCCTAATCATGGAATTTTCATCAAATACCCTTGAAGACTTGAAAACAAAACAAGATTGATCCTCAATTAATGAAGAAATGACACTTAAAACCCTTGAATATTAATAATTACAAGTTTGGTCCCTTAAGTTTGTCAAAATTGCAAAAAGGTCCTTCAAGATTGAAGAAATGGCAAGATTAGTCCCTCAACAATTTCAAATTGCCAATAATGGTCCCTCATAAAGTGGAAGACTCATTGAAGACCTTTGAAGATCAACATTGTCCAAGATTAGTCCTTGAAAAATCACCAAATGACAAAAATCGCCTTTGAAACATCTTTATGGAAAGTTTGTGCCAAAATTGTCAAGTGATGAAACTTAAATACAAAGGGGATGCAAGTTTTAGGCTGAAAATCTTTAAAAGCCAAAAATTCCAAAAGACAAGGACCAAAAGTGCCAAAGCTGGAACTTTCAAATAAAAATGCGCCTAACACCCAACAAACCCCCAATTTCGGATCAAATAGAGCACTATTCACCTTCTTACCACCCCAGATTTTACCCTCACTTTTCCTTGGGTAAAACTCAATTAAACTTGCACACACTTAATTCACACATGCCAAAACCCTTCCCACTCCTAAAAACCTGCATCCCACTCATGTGCACCAAACCCCCAATTCCCCAATCCACCAATCACATCATTCCTTAGCCCCCAAGCTCATGACGTGGCTTAAATCAATGGCCAAGATTATTTGCTTCCTCCCAAAGCAAAATAAACGTCCAAGATCAAATGAGAGGACAAAATGCACTCAAGGGCACATTTGGGATTTTCTATGTATTAGGGTTTTATGTTTTTATGCTTCTAGGATGTTCTATAGGCTCTATAAAAGGAGACCCAAGTTGTGGTGATCCCTTTGTTCCAGTTTCTAGTCTCTCACATGTAATTCCTTTTTAAAGAAATAAAAAGTTTGGTTTTTGAAATATTCAAGTGTAATTCCTTTTTTATTGTTTTTAAAAGTTTGTGTGTTGTGAGGAGATTGATTCTGAGTTCCACTTTTATTTGGTTAAGCAACTTTGATTTTCAAAGTTGTTTAAGGTTTTGAGATTTTGAGAGATTTTGGTAAAATCTTCTCAAAAGGTTTTATGTGTTAGGAGTTCATGTTTGTTGGTGATTTAAGTGTTATAGAAACATTTTTAGAAGATTAAAAAGGTTTTGGAAGAGTTATTAAAAAAAAAGAAGAAAATAAAAAGAATCATATCATTTCATATTATTTTTGTTCTTGTTTCTTTGTTTTGTGTTCAAATAGGTTGAAGGCTTGTTGATTTAGTTCAGCTCCAACCCGAGTTGGATTGGAGGAGGATTTTCATCCTCTAGGTTCTTGGATGTAAGAACCTAAGGTATCTTCCTTTTACCTTGAAAAAGTTCAAAAATAGCTAGTTGTATGATATTATTTGATTATGTGTTTAAGTGTGATTTAGCTGTTGATTTGATGTTATTTTGAGTTTATATACATGTTATGAAGCTTTGATATCAATTTGGTTAGGTTTCATAAGGTTTTGATTTGGAAAAATTGGTTTTCAAAAAGTTAAAAGGGTGTTTGGCAACACGTTTTAGCAGGGTGATAATCATAGTTTGGCATTTAGTTAAGTGTTAAAGTTGGTAAAAAGGATTGAGTAAGGTTAGTTGTTAGTGGTAATTTAGTTTGGTACACATTTTGAGCAATTTTGTTGAGTTCAAAAAGGATAAAGGGTGTTAAAAATCTGCATATTGCTATTGCTTGATTTGTGATGAACTTTGTGCGTGATCTTTGATTGTTGTTGTTATTTGTGTGTTTCTTGACTCCTTGAGCTTCAATAAGCTCAAGGGTGCCCCCATTGTCCACAAATATTCATCCAAATAAGCTCAATAAGCCCAAGTCCTCTTGGCTTAAAATCTCAAGCAAAACACAAGCTCAAACCTGCTTGTGCAGTAGTTCATAACTGGTCCGTCACACAAATTGCGCCGCAAGACCTTCCTGCTGCGGCGCAACTAAAGGTGCTGCAGATTTTGGTATTCCCGTTTCACACGTTGCGCCGCAAGACCCAAACGTTGCGGCGCAAGACAGCGACTTTTATTTTTTTTAGCATTATTTTATTATTATTTTATTATTAAATTTTAAAAATTTTCTTTTTCTTTATTTTTCATTTTTCTTAAGTTCTTTAGCATTAATTAGGATCATTTCCATTTTTAGATTATTTTTATAACTTTTAGATTTATTTTTATAATTATTTTAAGTTTAATTAGTTTTTAATTACTTTTAAATCATTTTTAGAGTTTTAAAAATAGTTTTAATAGGTTTTAATTTTTAGAAAATTACTTTTTAGTCTTATAATAATATAAGTTGAGTAATTATTCAATAAAATCATATTTTTGACATTTGAATTAATTAAATTTAATTTTAGGGCTTTAATTAGCATTTAAAATTAATTATTTAATTAATAAAAGGTTTTAAAATATCTTTATTGGATTTTTGTCTTTATTTATATTATTTTAGACTTGTTTTAGTCTTTTTAATCTTTTTCTCGATTTTGTTTTTGGTTTTAATAATTTTTAATTTTAGTGATTTTTCTACGGTTTTACGTTTTCGTTTTTCACGTCATAATATAATTTCCAAGAAACCGTCATTCCATCTCATCAATATTAATCTCAAAGAAATACAAGTTAATTCACAACACCATACCTCCTTGGGAAACGAATCTTTCATCATTTTTTAAGTGATTGTGGGTCATTAGTGCACGGTTTTCCTAAACCGTCACTCGATACTTACCGCTATTTACGCTCTTTTCCTAAAGGGTAGTAAAACTCTACAATCATTTTTGGCGCCGCTGCCGGGGAGGTGTGTCGTGTCTTAATTTGGAAAATTTTGTTTTTGATATTATCCATAAATAGTATTTGTGTTAAGTGGAACTCCCTTAACACGTATTATCGGTTTTCTCGGTTTTTCTTTGTGAATATTATTAATATATTGTATTAAGTATCACAATAAAAATACAATATCTCCAAAAGTGTGAAAACACAACCTTGATTCGGGATTTCATCACTCGATCATTGTATTCGAATCTCAAACAAAAAGAAAAGGCAAAAATAGATAAATACTTTCGAGAAGCTCGATTTTAAAAGATACGAACTATAAGGTGGGTATAAGGCGGGTATTATAAAATATACCCTAAGGAAAAAGGCTCTTAAGTGCTTCGCGCCGCCTCGTTTCCCCGCTTGCTTGTGAGTATTTTGAGATTGAAAGCTAATCGAGGGTTTTGCCGCCCAAAGTATTAATACGTATACTATATTTGCTTGGTTTTCTTTGTGATTAAACCCTCGTGAACAATTTGGTTTTCACCAAAGTTCTAAAGTCATTCGAAGGCGTTCACTCCACGTGATCGTTTTCATTCCTTTAAGGCTTCTTTAATCAAGAGTTTGATTCGAGGAGAGATTTTGTAGATTGTTGTCTACGTAATACACCCAAAATCCAAAAAAATTGAATATCATCAAAAACACAAAAAAAAATTGAAAATCCACAAAACAACCAAAAAGAATCTTCTTTGCTCACCTCCCATTCTTCGTGAAGTTTATGATCACTCGTAATCAAGCAAAACGAGCTCGTAAACGTCTTCAAAAGCAAGCCAATCAATCGTTGATTGTTGAAGAACCTCCAATTGTTGAACCTATTATAGAACAAGAAGTCGTAATGGCTAATCGTACTATGATGGAGTTGCTACAAGCACCCACCGAGGGTTTTGGAGAGGCCATTGTTATTCCCGCCATCCTTGCGGAGAATTTCGAGATTAAGACGGGTTTAATGTCGATGCTACAAGCAAACAAGTTTCGAGGTCACGAGAAAGACAACCCGCATTACCACATTAGGAATTTCAACCGTCTCACCGCCACTAGCAAATTCAAAGATGTTCCGCATGACGCCATTAAGATGATGTTGTTTCCATACTCGTTGGATGGACCCGCTAAAATTTGGCTCGAGAAAGAACCGCCAAATTCTATTTTGACATGGGCCGATCTCGTTTCTAAGTTTGTGAACAAGTTTTTTCCACCATCAAAAACAACACACTTAAAAAATGAGATTTCACGATTTGTGCAACGTAACAATGAAAGTTTTTCAATGGCATGGGAACGATTTAAGGAAATGTTACATGAATGTCCTCATCATGATTTTTCGGAATTGCATCAAATAGATACTTTTTATAATGGGCTTAATGATCATGAACGAGATTATTTGAATGCCGCCGCGGGTGGTAATTTTTTGTGCAAGACGACAAATGAGGCTTTACAAATCATTGAAAATCGATCTAAGGTTTATAGCCCTCGTAACACACCGAGTGTTGCCAATATGGGTTCGTCATCGTCATCACAATCGTCTCGTAGCATTAACGCCTTACATGATGAAGCTAATGAGGAAAATCGGTTTTTTGATAGATTTGCTAATCTAAT